>PVJS01024187.1:0-23565 GCA_004027185.1 Glis glis
AAAAAAAAAAAAAAAAAAAAAAAATAGGGCTGGGGATGTAGCTTGGAGGTAGAATGCCCCTGGGTTCAATCCCCAGTATCGCAAAAAAAAAAAAAAAATCCAAATGGGGAAAAAGTCAGAAGGCTAAAGATCTATAGGAGTTGATAAAACCAAATATGAAAACTAAAAAATTAAAACATGTAAGCAAAGCAAAACCATTGCAACAATTCTGAAGTAAAGGTTAAAACTGTAAGGTAAATAGACCCACACAGTGGCACACACCAGTGGTCCCAGATACTTGAAAGAATGAGGCAAGAAAATCTCTTGAGACCAGGGTTCCAGGCCAGCCTGACCAACATAGTGAGATCCTGTCTCTTAAAAAATAAAAAAAAGCCGGGCGTGGTGGTGCACGCTTGTAATCCCAGTACTTTGCGAGGCGGAGACTGGAGGATCCGGGTTTGCAGCCAGCCTCAGCTCTCTCACTGTCTCTCTCTCTGTCTCTCTCTCTCTGTCTCTACTTAGTGAGGCCCTCCGCAACTTCGTGAGACCCGGTTTCAAAATAAAGTGTAAAAAAAAATAGGGCCGGGGGCGTAGCACGGAGGTAGAACACCCCTGCGTTCAATCCCCGGTACCACACAAAAAAATAAATAAATAAAAAAAATTAAAAAAAGATAAATAAGTAAACACAGTTTAGGCAAACAAAAGATGAAAAGAGTTCTGAGTTTGTTTAGACAACCCCAGACCCCACAGTGGAGTTTTTCCAGAATGGGGAGTTGAGGGGCTGGCACCCCCACTCCCCAAGGTCTTTAGCTCTCTTCTGGGGACTGGATGTCATATTTTCAGTTGGCACCTAACATGAGGGTGCCAGGCTCTTGAATCAAAATAGTAGAAACCTACAATCTCCTTGGCCTTTTACAAATTCCTGGGCAAATCTCCACTGCTGAATTCTGCTCTCTGGTTTAATGGCACACACGCCTACATAGGAAGAATAGAGACCATATCTCTCATGTCTTAGTCTGTTTGGACTGCTGTAACAAAGGACCATATGCTAAGCAGCTTATAAACAACAGAAATTCATTTCTTTCCGTTTGAGAGGCTGGGAAGTCCAAGATCAAGACGAGGGCAAGCACAGTGTGGGCCGGCTTCCTGGTTCATAGACGATGCCTCTGGCTAAGTCATCATACGATGGAAGGGCAAATTAGCTCCCTCGGGTCTGTTTTACGAGGGCACTATTCCCACTGATCACCTACCAAAAGGCTACCCCTCCTTGGGGATTAGGATTTCAACATATGGGTTTTGTGAGGGGTTTAGACCATAGCATCCTAATTCTTGGGTTCCCTCTTCTGGTTACCCATTTGTCCATTAGTTCATTTGACAACTATTTTTTGATACCTTATGCTATACAATGCTCAGTTGTAAGCACCTACCTACTGGTTGAGAAAGATTATAATTTTGTCATTACAACAAAGATTATAATTTTGTCATTACAGCTGTTCAGTGCTACAAAGAAGCACAGAATCTATCAGAAGGACAAGCAGGGAATGTCTTAGGAGGCATCAAAGGCTTTCTAAGGAAAGTGTTGCTTTAGGGGGTGTGGTGGTGCAGGCTTGTAATCCCAGTACTTGGAGGCTGAGACAGGAGGATCTCAGGTTTGAAGACAGCTTCAGCTACTTAGTGAGGCCCTCTACAACTTAGTGAGACCCTGTTTCAAAATAAAGAATAAAAAATAGGGCTGGGGGTGTAGCTCGGACATAGAATGTCCCTGGGTTCAATGTCTAGTACTGCAAAAAAAAAAAAAAAAAAGTGTTGCCTTCCTGAATAGAATGAACGCAGAAGAGAGAGGAAGAACATTCTAGGTAAAGAGAACACCAGGAGCAAAAACTCTGAGGCAGAAGAGGCAAATAAAACAGCATCAACTAGTTTGGCTTTTGTGCCCTGAGGACAGAGACTAAGGCTAAGAGGGAGAACATACAAGTGAGATAAGCAAGGCCAAATCTTGATCACAACCCAGGTGTGGTGGCACACACCTGTAATCCCAGTACTTGGGAGGCTGAGACAAGAGGATTGCAGGTTCAAGGCCAGCCTCAGTAACTTAGCAAGACCCTATTTCAAAGTAAAAAAAAAACAAATAAATAAAATTAGGCTGGGAGTGTAGGTCAGAGGTAGAAGGCCCCTGGGTTCAATTCCCAGTACCGCAAAAAAAAAAGTTGGTGTATTATAAATTAAATATGATAAATATCTAAACATTAATTTTTTCTTTTTTTTTGCGGTACTGGGGATTGAACCCAGGGGTGTTCTACCTCCGTGCTACACCCCCGGCCCTATTTTTTATACTTTATTTTGAAACCGGGTCTCACGAAGTTGCAGAGGGCCTCACTAAGTAGAGAGAGAGAGAGACAGGGAGAGAGAGAGAAAGAGAGAGCTGAGGCTGGCAGGGAACCCGGATCCTCCGGTGTCCGCTTCGCAAAGTACTGGGATTACAAGCGTGCGCCACCACACCCGGCTCTAAACATTAATTTTTTAAATGACAATAAATATTACATGTTCACATACATAGTTTATTAAAGTAACTTTTTTTTTGGTGGTGGTGGTACTAAGGATTGAACCCAAGGGCATTCTACCTCCAATCTACACCCCACACCCCCAGTCTTTTTTTTTTTTTTTGAAACATGGTCTCACTAGGTTGCTGAGGCTATCCTCGAACCTGAGATCCTCCTGTCTCAACCTCGCAAATACTGGGATTAAGGTGAGTGCCATCACACCCGGCTTAAAGTAACTATTTTCCAAAGCAAAAAAAATAAAAAAAGAGACAACTGGCCTTGTTTCACGATTTTGCAAATCATTTATTGTGACTTAATAGAGGACAACTGGGTTCTCATGCTTTTCACATTCAAAATGTTATAATGTCACACATCTTGTAGGCCTCTAGAAAACTCCCCACTGGTCTGTAATCCCAGTACTTGGAAGGCTGAGATCGGAGGATCAGGGTTCAGCTACTTAGTAAGGCCCTCCGCAACTTAGTGAGACCCTGTTTCAAAATAAAGAATAAAAAATAGGGCTAGGGTGTAGCATGAAGGTAGAATGACCCTGGGTTCAATCTCTGTACTGCAAAAAAAAAAAAGAAAGAAAGAAAGAAAGAAAGAAAGAGAGAGAAAGAAAGAAAACTCCCCACTGAAAGAATGAGATAGGAAATACCTCAGTATTATTATGAAAATACTTTTGTCCTAATGGACCCTGAAAGGGTGCTAGAAGAGCCGGCAGAGGCCCTTAGGCCACACTTTTGGTAACAGCTGATCTCTTGCAATGTTTCCCAATGGGTGGCTCACATACCATTCGATTTGAGGTGGCAAGAAAACATTTTCATAATTGTATAGTTTAAACTTATTAGAAAAAAACTGTAACTGACGATACACTTGACACATGAGATTATTTCTTAAAGCACACTAAATCTGTCCCTATTTTTCAAAAAAGTTAACTTAGATGCAGCAAAGGACCCGCCCGAATGTTGTTGTGTGTCTTCTCTATTTTCTACAAGGAGAGTGGATTATTTTCACTGTGAAAACTATTCTTTTTGAAATCAGTTATGTGTTGATGTGAAGAGACACAACAGCCACGTTTGGAAAAAATTCTGGGAGAGTAAAGGGGATGTATATTTCCAGGAAGTAGAAAAGAGGAATATAGATTCTAGTGGTTAAGAACGTGCACTTTGCATCGGTCTGATCTGGGTGGGAATCCTAACTTTAACATTTACTTGCTTCTGTGACCTTCGGCATAT
Organism: Glis glis; assembly: GCA_004027185.1. Classification (NCBI taxonomy): domain Eukaryota; kingdom Metazoa; phylum Chordata; class Mammalia; order Rodentia; family Gliridae; genus Glis; species Glis glis. The sequence continues at coordinate 3,755 of PVJS01024187.1, forward strand.
GATTTACCATTTGTGAATTTCGGTTTCTCTTCCATGAAACGGAGATAATATTAACTTGTAAGCTTGACGGTTAACAAAGACTGCAGGTAATGCAAACCACCCAGAACCTGGCACTCCGATAGTTTGGGGGACGAACACAGGTGCGCCTCGGGAAGAAAAGGCACGTCTGCCCTGGTAGCTGGATCTGGAAGATAATGTAGAAATTAAGTTTAGGAGGTGTGGTTTCCAGATAAGAAACGAAACGTGCAGCCCCCTGAGTCTGGCCACTGGGTACTAGAGCAAGCCCGCCACACACAACGACCTGGGCCGCCCGCGCACGCGTCAGCCCGAAGCTCGAACGCGCGCTCGGCGCTCCGCCTGATCGACCTGATCGAGGATCGTCAGGTCAGTTCTGGCTGCGGGAGCTACTCTCGTTCTCGCGAGACTTCAGACCCAGCTGCGGGAGACGGGGCGGGTCGGCTGGCGAGAAGGGGGAGGAGCGTGAGGCGGCGCACGCAGCGTTCCCAGAAGGCCGTGCGTGCCCCCTTGCTTCCTCCGGATCCTCCGATCGAGCGCGTGAACGGCTACCTGCAAGCCAGCCATGGCGCTTCACGTCCCCAAGGCACCGGGCTTTGCCCAGATGCTCAAGGAAGGAGCGAAAGTAAGGGGCGGGACAAGAGGGCGCGGCGGGAGAGCCGGCCCGGGGTGGCGGCGGCTGCAGCGAGGCAGAATGGCCTGCTCACGGGCCCGGCGTGCTCCGCTGGCGGGGCAGCGGGTGGAGAAGATTCCAGAAAGGGTGGGGTGCTCCGGAGGCTCGGCCGACACCCGAGGCGTCCCTGGGCTTCCCTCCCGGGGAGGCCGAGGGGCAGAGGTGGCGCGGACGGCCGGGAGGCAGGGCTTGCGTGCTGCAGCCTAAGCCGCTCGTGCGTTTCCCTCCAGCCGTAAAGCCGGCTGACCAAGGCCTCCGTCCTCGGGGTCGTGAGGGTGCAGAGGATACAAGATGAGAGTGCTTTGCGAGCTGTGGCACGCTGCATGGGCTGTGGGATGCGAAGGAGCACGGGCTTTGCGAGCTGTGGCACGCTTCATGGGCTGTGGGATGGGAAGGCGCACGGAGCAGGCGATCCGGAGAGGAGGGCATAGGCGCTAGGACCAGGGCGGAGATGCTTCCCTCCAGATGAGGGGCAGAGGGCTCCCAGTTTAGCTCGCAAACGCCGTGCCTTGTTAGGAGGACAATCCAAAAGGATTTTGATCCCAGCTTACTTTAGCTAGCTGGCTCGATTGTCAAATGGACCCCCGTGGGCCCCGTTTTCCTCATCATTTTTGAATTGAAGAGATTGGACCAAAAGATGGTGTCTTTGAGTTCAGAGTATCTCATTTACCTGTGTAGCCCACAGGGGAAATGATACCTGGTCCAAATAAAACTCCTTAGTTTTATAGTCTTGAATATAATTTCAGGAGCCTAATTCTTAAGACTATCTTGCTGCACACTGAGAAATTTTTCTCTTGGGCTGTTCAAGCTGACAAATAGTGGTGTTCCTTTTTGACTCCCAAATTTCCTATGCTTGATCAAAGACATGAATTAGTGTGGTTTAATTTAAGGCTCTATGGGAGACTGAGGGAACCTTAACAGTTTCAGGGAGCTAGGTTCTTGTTCGTAGGATGCACTTTGGAGATAACTTGGGTATACTAAATAAATGTCAGGTTTAATATAAGTGTTGGTGAATTTTCGAAAATTACGTTAATTGCACCTTTAAAAATATCAGACTGAAATCAACTTCCAATTAGAATCCACCCCCACTCATTTACCTTTGGAAACTGATACGTCACAGTTTATTGTCATTCTAGTGCCAGTAGTTTTCTATTTCATTAAGTGAATAAGTACTGGGGGGACTGCAGTGAAAGACGAGTTCATAATCTTATGAGAAAAATAAATGGTCAAGTAAACGAAAGAGAATTTCAAATAATGACAAAATAAGTGATACTGTAGTAGAAAATGATGGGAAATAAGTCTCTCCCAAAAAGTAAGGTCCAGAGGTAGACAAAACAATTAAATAGAAGGTTTTGGGAAGAATTCTTAGCTTAGTGGTGAGTGACAGAAGGAACCAGCCAAGATTAGAGAGGGACATGCTAAAGGCTGGAGGACCAGATAGTACACAGATCCTGAGGATGGAATGAGTTTTAAAAAACAAAGTAGGAAAGGTCGTGGACCAAAGCTTACCAAGGGAAGGCAAGAATAGTTAAAAGATCAATTTATGAGCTGTAAGGCAAAGGCCGTAACATGCAGGTGTCTGTATCTCTGAAGAGGGATTTACATTTTATTCTAAAAGATGGGAAGCTGTTGAAAGTTGTCAAGTGTGGGAGTGATGGGATCTGACTTGGGATCAGATGGGCTGTTCTGGAGAATGGGAGCAAAGGCAAGAAGCAAGAGTGTAAGACAGAAGGAGATCACACTTAAATGTTATTGTTGGAGTCCGACCCTGCTTGCTGAAGACACTTGTAGTAGTGGTTATCTTTGCTTGGATCACAGTTCCTTTTTTAAATATTATAAAAGCCATGCTTCATATTCTAGAGCAGTACTGTCCAATAGAATTTTCGGCAGTGATAGAGATATTCTTTATATACAGTATAATAACCACTAACCACATGGAGCTATTGAATTATGACTAGTATAATTGAAGAACTGAATTTTTATTTTGATTACTTGAAATAGCCACATATGGCTAGCAGCTTCTCCCTCAAACACTGCAGCTCCAAAAGAATGTTCACATGAACTGTAGGCTGCTGAAACCTATCTGAAGCCACATATAAACGCTAACTCTTAAAAAAAAAAATCTAGTGTAAAATTGGAGAATTTTAGTATTGTGAACAGTTCTGTTTTTCAAAATGTACACATTGGAACTCTATTGCAGTTCAAAAGAGTGTTCAACAAGTCTGTATACTTTATCCCCTAAACATTTTAGGGGCAGGTAACTTAAATAGGAATTCTCAATGAATATGGAAGTATCGGTTTTACAAGCAATAAGAAAATACCACATTTCATCTCTTAGAAAATACTGATAAACTCTGGAAAGGTATCATACCTGGAATACCTTATATCCTTTCTGTAATCTGGCTTAGCACTTTTTCCTATACTTTTACCTACACTAAAAAAAAAAATTGGTCCTATATTTTGATGTGTAAGTAGGTCTATCTGGTCTCTGAAAAGAACGCGTTTTACTCAACTAGTGAGGAAATTTATGTATCATTTTTATGAATATCAAGCATCATGTTTTACATATGTAAATCTTATTTATCTCAACAATCCTGTGAAATAGTACCCATGGTCATATAGTAATTAGCCAGAAAGCTAAGATTTGTAACCAGCCAGCCAGACTCTGACCCCATGTACCAAGTACTTTAGCAATATTGCCTCTTTATTAGAAGTAAGATGAGCAAAGATTTGTGTTTGAAAATTCTTGTTCCCTTGTCCTGTCTAAGCATAAGTCTTATTTTACAGCATTTTTCGGGATTAGAAGAGGCTGTTTATAGAAATATCCAGGCATGCAAGGAGCTTGCCCAGACCACTCGCACAGCATATGGACCCAATGGTACGTTTCCAAATACTGAGTGTCAAATGATGCTCTTCTTTCAGACTTGTCTTCTGAGGCTTTTATATTTCTAGTTGTACATTCTAATTTTTAATCAGCAACTCAGATCTTTAAAATAATAGAACTCAAAATATTTTTACCATATTGAGAGACTAGAAAAATGTTAACACTTTGACTGTGTGGGTTAGGAATTAAATGAACCCAGGGGTGCTCTGCCACTGAGCTGCATCCCTGGCCCAGACCTTTTTTCTTTTCTTTTCTTTTCTTTTCTTTTCTTTTCTTTTCTTTTCTTTTTTTTCTCTTCTCTTCTCTTCTCTTCTCTTCTCTTCTCTTCTCTTCTCTTCTCTTCTCTTCTCTTCCAGGGCCTTGCTAAGTTTCCCAGGTTGGCCTCAAGCTTGCAATCCTCCTACCTTAGGCTTTCAGGTAGCTGGGATTACAAGGGTGTGCCACCATGCCCAGCCAGCACTTTCACTGTTGACATAGCACTTAATACTCATAGTGACAGAGACTGAACAGTTATTTTATTTAAAAAAAGAACAAAAGTTTACTCTTCCTCTTGTTTTCAACCACCAATTAAATTTGAGATACAGATTTATGGAATGAGCATGAAATGAAATATACTTAATAAATACATTGTTTTGTATATGTTAATATAATTACCATTTATTTAGAGCTTGCTGCATGCCCAGCATGTTGCAAACAACATAGAAGTTAGCAGAAATGTTGTGGGATTGGTGTCTTCCCAAGTAAACATTATAGGAGATAAGAGAAAAGAAGTAATATGGATGTAGAGTCAGGGAAAGCCCATGGGGCTATGAGATAGACCTGAAGAATAAATAGCATATGTTGAGTTTTGAAATGTTATTTTAAGAAATAAATACAAATTTATGCTTCTTGACTAGATTTGCCTGGGTACTTGGGAAAGCATTTGAGTAATGATGGATTTCTTTTGCCTCTTTTTAACTGAATTTTCAGGAATGAACAAAATGGTTATCAACCACTTGGAGAAGTTATTTGTGACAAATGATGCAGCAACTATTTTAAGAGAGTTAGAAGTAAGTTACTTTTCAAAACAACAAAGAAATGTGACATCAAAAATTATATTTTAACATAGATTGGATGATAAAGAGCTATTTTTTTCAACTTGAAATTTTGTTATGCAGATATTATAAAGACGTCTTTTAGGTTTAACATTTTAGCCACTCAAAAAAAAATCTCATTATTGTGCAGAGAGATTGATTGTAGTAAACTGTTTGCTAATAATCATGTCACCCTGATTATTGTCTTTTGTGTAGAGTGACACTGAAGTGAATTACTCCATTATGTATATACAACTGGTGAACAAAACATTTTCTTTTAAAGTTTTTTTCTGCTTTATGAAAATAGACAATCAGTTGTTAGTATTTTGCTTTGTTCAGCTGAAGTTTCAATATTACAGTCTATAGAATAGATACTGCTGGCAAGATTATTACGAGGAAGGTCTGACACTTAAATGCACATAGTCATTTCTCATCTAGCTGCCTTGAAATTGAAGGATATGTTCAGCTTCGGGGAAGTTTTCTGAAACTTAGCCCTTAAAGGTAAAAGAGTACTTAATCTTATATTTTAAATGAAATTACAAGTACATGAACATTTCTCTAATATCTTAAATAGCAATATTTTCTCAAGGACAAATTTTAGCTCCACAAAATATTTGTGGAGGAACTTGGCATTGTGAATGTTAATGTTCTGCACAATGTTCTAAAGAGTTATTAAAGTGTAATTGGGATAGTGTCAGAATAATAAAACCACAGTGTTGACTTTTTGTTTTATCGGGGGGTTGTTTGTTTTTGTTATTACTGGTTTTCTGCTATCAATAGTTACTCATTGCTTGTTTCTATAAAAAATATCTTAATAAGAACTCATAAGAATAAAGTTACAGTGATAGCCCTTATGGTAAGAACATACAGTAAAATTGATACTGAGATTTTTTTTTTTTTTTTTTTTTTTTTTTTTGCGGTACCGGGGATTGAACGCAGGGACGTTCTACCTCCGCACTACGCCCCCAGCCCTATTTTTTATACTTTATTTTGAAACCGGGTCTCACGAAGTTGCGGAGGGCCTCACTAAGGAGAGAGGGAGAGAGAGAGAGCGAGAGAGCTGAGGCTGGCTGCGAACCCGGATCCTCCGGTCTCTGCCTCCCAAAGTACTGGGATTACAAGCGTGCGCCACCACGCCCGGCGATACTGAGATTTTTAACTAGGTTAAGTGATGTCTAATTTTGTTCCTTTGAAGATTTTTTTTTTTTAATGTCTGGGTCTGGTGGTGGAATTACCTTATTTTTGAGTTTCAGGAACATATAATGATGTGCTGAACCTTACTATAGAGCTGTGTATAGTGGGTGGCTTACCCTCAGAAGAAGCTGTCCTTTGAAGTTGTTTTGATTTGTGGTAATGCACTTGTACTGTTAAGCCTAAAAGGATTTTCTTCTCCTGACCATACTTTTTAAGTAGTATATTGCTGTGATCAAATGGAATTACCTAGCATATAAGGAAATTGGAGTCGATTAATTAAAGAAATGGAAATGAATAATTCTTTGTTGCCGTAAGGATCAAATGTTTTTGCTTCTCTTTTATACCAGGTACAGCACCCTGCTGCAAAAATGATCGTAATGGCCTCTCATATGCAAGAACAGGAGGTTGGAGATGGCACAAACTTTGTCTTGGTATTTGCTGGAGCTCTTCTGGAATTAGCTGAAGAACTTCTGAGGATTGGTCTGTCAGTTTCAGAGGCAAGTGTTCATTTTATAATTTACTCCTATTTAATTTTGGTATATACACACTACTGCTTAAAACTTAAAGCCATTATCAAAGGAATAGCTAACATTATTGAGCAGTTTACTTTGCCAAGCACTGTAGTATATAGCCTTCACATGCAATATCTCACTTTATCCTCAGAAGAATCCTATTAGTAAGGATTGTTAAACTCATTTTATTTTATTTTATTTTTGTGGTACTGGGGATTGAACCTAGGGGCATTCTACCTCCGAGCTACACCCCCCAGCCCAATTTTATTTCTTATTTGGAAACAGGATCTCACTAGGTTGATTAGAGTCTCACTACTTGCTGAGGCTGTCCTCAAACCTGTGATCCTCCTGTCTCAGCCTCCCAAGTACTGGGATTACAGGCGTCCGCTTCCACACCCAGCCTAAACCCAGTTTATTTTAAATGAGGACCATGAGTTAGAAAAATCTTGAACAAAATTCTGTTGCTAGTTATTGGTGAAGTCAGGATTCAAATTTTGGTTGTCTGCACAGCGTACATTGTTAGTCAGCTTTGCCATACGTGTTATTCTGTAAGTATACTCTAACATTTTATACTGAAAATAAAAAACCATATTTGTTGGGTTACAAAAGTACTTTGTCATGTCAAAGTTAGGTGTTTTAAAGAAAAGTTTTTGTCCTATGCCTTTTAGGTCATAGAAGGCTATGAAATAGCCTGCAGAAAGGCCCATGAGATTCTTCCTGATTTGGTATGTTGTTCTGCAAAAAACCTTCGCGATGTTGATGAGGTGTCATCCCTACTTCGTACCTCCATAATGAGCAAACAGTATGGTAATGAAGCATTTCTGGCCAAGCTTATTGCTCAGGCATGTGGTAAGTAAATACTAGTAAATGAAAAAGTCCAAAATCTCTTTAACATGACTAAGGTATTTTCACTGTTGTCCAAAAATATGTTTTGATATGTTTCATTTTCTTAACAGTATCTATTTTTCCTGACTCTGGCCATTTCAATGTTGATAACATCAGAGTTTGTAAAATTCTGGTAAGTTTAAAAAATTGATTAACATTATCTAAATGGGTCAGTTACTTTTTGCAGGAAACAAAATTGTGTTAATATAAACCTCTTGTTTTAGACAGTTCTTCACTGTCGGTTAAGGCATCATTTTATAACATTTTGATATAAATAGGTTGGATTAAATTTAAAAGTATTGACCTTTTTTTGGTACTGGGGATTAAACCCAGGGGCAGTCTTACCTCCGAGCTACATCCTTAGCTCTTTCTATGTTTTTGTTTTGATACAGGGTCTTGGTAGATTGCTGAGAGGCTCGTTGCCAAGGCTGTGCCTTGAATGAGTGATCCTCCTCTCTAGGCCTCCCAGGAACAGATTACAGGCATGTGCCACCATGCCCAACTGACTTTTTTTTTTTTTTTGCGGTACCGGGAATTGAGCCCAGGGGCATTATTCTACCTCCACGCTACGCCCCTGGCCCTATTTTTTATACTTTTATTTTGAAACCGGGTCTCACGAAGTTGCAGAGGGCCTCACTAAGTAGAGAGAGAGAGAGAGAGACAGGGAGAGAGACAGTGAGAGCACGCGCGTGAGCAGAGGCTGGCCGTGAACCCGGATCCTCCGGTCTCCGCCTCCCAAAGTACTGGGATTACAAGCGTGCGCCACCACGCCCGGCTGACTTTTTTTTTTTTAATGGAAAGTCATCATTTCCCCCTGACATCTTACTGGGGTGGGATTAGTGTAGAAACAAAATATTAAATTTATTACCACTTTCATATATGCCAAATTATAACAGTAAACATAGAATGACAATTTTGAGTGAGAGGGAAGTTGTCCTATTGCTCTGTAGTAAATAAAACTCACTGTAATGTTAATATTAAAATATTCAAGTATGTTTTTGATAAAACTTTTATGTAGTTGAACATAATTGGAGTTAGTTTTGTACGTTTGGCTGCTATTTAATGTGTAATTTAGCTTATAGAAGTATGTGTGCTCTTTTTTATTTATTTGTTTATTTTTATTTATTTATTTATTTTGCTGTACTGAGGATTGAACCCAGGGGTGTTCTACCTCTGAGCTACACCCCCAGCCCTAGTTTTTATTCTTTATTTTGAAACAGGGTCTCACTAAGTTGCAGAGGGCCTCACTAAGTAGCTGAGGCTGGCCGCAAACCTGCGAACCTCCTGTCTCTCTCAGCCTCCCAAGTACTGGGATTACAAGCATGCGCCACCATGCCCAGCAGGAGCAGTCTTTAACCTGGCATGGTGGTGCTTGGGAGACTAAGGCAAGAGGATCACAAGTTCAAGACAAGTCTATAGACAACTTAGAAAGTCCCTACCAAAATACTAAGAGATAGGCATATAGCTCAACAGTAACCTAGCTCAGGGCCCTGGGTTCAATTCCTGCTACACACCCCTGCCCCCAAAAGACAAGAACAAAATCTTTGCTTTATTCACCATTCCGTTTGTAGTGCTGACAGCTGTGCTTGGTACAATGGCACCAGGTACTTACCAAGAGGGTAATAAATGGCTCAGAGCTCTAGTGTTCTCCCTTGGATTCTTCCTAATACACTAAAGGACCACCCTTCCATAACAGCAGCTCCTTTTCATAGTATTTCCTACCGTGAGCAGAATGGTTTGCTTTATGCCCACCACTGCATCTTACCTCCCTGGTCTCTGCCTTGGTATATGTATTTTAGAAAAGGATGTTTTTGATACATACAGAATCAACAACTTAGCACTAATGATGGTTTTGGTGTTCAACTCCTCAGGGCTCTGGTATCTATTCCTCTTCAGTATTGCATGGCATGGTTTTTAAGAAGGAAACCGAAGGTGATGTAACATCTGTCAAAGATGCAAAAATAGCAGTTTACTCTTGTCCTTTTGATGGCATGATAACAGAAACTAAGGTAAGTAGACTTCAAGCTTAAAAGTGAAATCTTTTTCAGATTACTGTTTAGTTTTGATGTAGAGCTTGCTCTTGAAGCACTGAGTACTTCATAATAATGAAAACTAGGATCATAGGTATTTTTTAAGCCAGATTTATGTTCTATGGATGTCTAATTAATTTCCTAAATACTAACCTTGGAATATTAGATGGTGACAGTGTTGTTTATATTCGCACATACAGCTCTTGACTGAGCAAGTGAAAGAATATGAGCACTTTGTTCTTTTCATGAAAATAGTTTTTCAAATGTTGATATTTAGTAGCATACTGAAATAAAAAGTATGCTCATATAATTTGATTTTATTTTTGTCTGTTTTTAAAAATACTTGTTATAAAGTTTGTAGTCAGCAGTAGCTGACTTTATCCCTAGGACTCTTGAAATCCAACTTGTTGCTTTAGAAACCTTTGCAGGATTGGGGGAGAGGAGTATTTGTTTAGTATACATTTCACAAAAAGTTCAAGAGTCACAACCTTGATGTTTTGGTAACAATAGTTATTTGTAAAAAAAAAAAAAAAAAAAAGAAGGACACCTGCCCAACCTATATAACAGTGCTTCTCTAAATTTTCCACCAGAGTGCCTGTTGAAGAGTACATTTATCTGTTTTGGGGATTGGGGGTCAAGGAGGAGCACTAAAGGACCACCTAACTGTCTTAATTTCATATAGATTTTATATTCTGCTTCATGATGCATGCATATTTATCTTCATGTTTTCTCCTAAACCCTTATTTCTTTAGTAAAATCTTATCGTTTGACTTTGAACACCAAAGTAATGAAGTGGTTTTAAAGAGAGTGTTTACTTGTTTTGCCAGGGAACAGTATTGATAAAAACTGCTGAAGAACTGATGAACTTTAGTAAGGGAGAAGAAAATCTCATGGACGCACAAGTCAAGGCTATTGCTGATGCTGGTGCCAATGTCATAGTAACAGGTGGCAAAGTGGCAGACATGGCTCTTCATTATGCAAACAAATACAATATCATGTTGGTGAGGTAAGAAAGCTGCATTCTCTTAACCCATACTATAAATGGTTTTTAGGTGGCAAGATATTAAACAAGTTCAACAAATTATGAAGACAGTTGATAAAGGGAAAACATAAGGCATTAGACCAAATAGCAAAAGGGCCTAGTCTAGAGGGATAGGAAATACCTCTGAGAAACTTCAGTCATAATCAGAGAGCTGGAGGACCAGGCAGTAGATGCTGTTTGAAGAGGAAGAGGAAAAAAGCATTCCAGGCAAACGAGGAGCTTAAGAGATCAGACATGAGCCTAAATCATTGTCTCAGCTAGAGTGTAGCATCAGAAAAATGCCTTTTAATACATGAATGCATTTATTGGAAACAGTAGACAACTTTATTCCCATCTACCAGCATTCCTAGCACTTACTCAGATGTGGAGAATTGCACAAAGTAAAGTAGACGTTTTCTCTGTGTACACCAGCTCTCTGGTGTTAGAACTGTAAACCCCTGACATTCTGAAGTGACTTCACCTCTCCCAATTCTAGAATAATGCCACACAGTAGACTTAAGATGTGGCATTGCTGGCTACCTGGCTTATGCACAGGATCAGGAATCAGCTGCATGGCAGAACTCAGTGTGATCCATGCATGTTCTGAGTTTGAATCCAGAGTTAAAAGAATGTTGCTCATGGACTAGTATATGGTTTACTATATTTAATCTCTACACTTTATATTCTGTATGATGAAATTAAAACTTCTGCTAAGGTCTTGGTTTTTTTTTAAAGGCTGAACTCCAAATGGGATCTCAGAAGACTGTGTAAGACAGTTGGTGCTACAGCTCTTCCTAGATTGGTACGTATTTTGGAAAACATTGAAAGATAGTTGAAGTTATTTGAATTTTTATTACTTTTTTTTTGTGGTACTAGGGATTGAACCCAGGGGCATTCTACTTCTGAGCTACATCCCCGACCCTATTTTTTATTCTTTATTTTGAAACAGGGTCTCACTAAGTTGTGGAGGGCCTCACTAAGTAGCTGAGGCTGGTCATGAACCTGGATCTCTCAGGTCTCAGCCTCCCAAGTACTGGATTACAAGCATGGGCCAACACGCCCAGCTGAATTTGTATTACAACAATCATTTTCTTACAGACTCCTCCTGTCCTAGAAGAAATGGGACACTGCGACAATGTTTACCTCTCAGAAGTTGGAGACACACAGGTGGTTGTTTTTAAGCATGGTAAGTAGTAATGGCAAAATGTATTTGTGTAAGCGTGAAGTGTTTTTCTTTTATTTAATCCCCAAATGTATTTATTGACAGAAAAAGAAGATGGTGCCATTTCCACCCTGGTACTTCGAGGATCTACAGATAATCTGATGGATGATATAGAAAGGGCAGTAGATGATGGTGTCAACACTTTCAAACTTCTCACAAGGGTTAGTATTAGTAATCTAGTAAATTTATAAGGTCTTAAAAACACAATTGACAGGCGCCTGAACATTATGAGAACTTCAAAATGAGGGGTTTATTTATATGAAGCAAAGCACTTTATTTACCTAAGACTTGCCTGTCAGTTGCTGATGAATATAATCATTTCCATAAATTGTAAAAAAGAATTAATAGCAAAGCTATTTTTTGTGTTAAAGGGATCATTTATGGTTGTTTTTATCATATCATAATGTACTACAGTTTCTAAAGCAGTTCTTAGTGCTGTATCTGTGGAAATGCAGATAAACACGGTTGTTCCCATTCGTCACCTTGGTCCTTCCTTTAAAAATATTTTACTTACTCATTTTTACAAAGTTTATAATTAGATTTTGAGTAACAGTGCTTGACTAAAAAGTTTAGTCTGGTGGAGTACTGGAATACGAAAAGATTAGCAAACTGCCTCGTAATGACTTTTTCCGACAACTTACAGGATAAACGTCTTGTACCTGGAGGTGGAGCCACAGAAATTGAGTTGGCCAAACAGATCACTTCATACGGAGAGGTATACATTTTTCTGTATAAACTGGCTTCCTTTCCATTGCTTGAATAAAATGCTATAATAAACACATTTTGTTTTAGACATGCCCTGGACTTGAACAGTACGCTATTAAGAAGTTTGCTGAGGCATTTGAAGCTATTCCCCGGGCACTGGCAGAAAACTCTGGAGTTAAGGCCAATGAAGTAATCTCTAAACTTTATGCAGTTCATCAAGAAGGAAATAAAAACGTTGGATTAGATATCGAGGTATTTAAAATAACATTGATCTTAAGTTGCTTTACTTTGTTAATGGATGACCTAAAAATAGAAGTAGTACATGGAAGAAAAAATCAGAAAGTGATCTGATTTATGAGCAAATACTTTTCTTTCTTTTTTTTTTTTTTGCAGTACTGGGGATGGAACCCAGGGTCGTTCTACCTCCAAACTACACCCCCAGCCCTATTTTTTATACTTTATTTTGAAACCGGGTCTCACGAAGTTGCGGAGGGCCTCACTAAGTAGCTGAGGCTGGCCGTCCGGTCTCCACCTCCCAAGTACTAGGATTACAAGCGTGCGCCACCACGCCCAGCTGAGCAAATACTTTTCTCAACAATTAGCTTTTATTTAGTTTATCTGATAGAGTGAATTTTAGTTTTCCTTCTGTCTTACTGTTAACCCTTTTATATTGTGTACAGGATAGTATTATGCTAGGTTGCTTGCCTAGTATAATTTAAGGAGCCATGTAGGGTTTTGTTGTGTATAAACATTTTCATTTAAAATGAAAGATGGAAATTGTTTTGTGTTGACAGGCTGAGGTTCCTGCTGTAAAGGACATGTTGGAAGCTGGTGTTCTAGATACCTACTTGGGAAAATATTGGGCTATCAAATTGGCTACCAACGCTGCAGTCACTGTACTAAGAGTAGATCAGGTGAGTTTTTCATGTTTGAATACTATGTTTTCACAGAGCTAAAATATAGCATAGTTTTGATTGTATTCAAAGGAGTATTTCTTTACCCTTACATCTTAGAGATATTAAAATCCCCCCATTTCTATTTTCTTTTGTTTCAGTTTTAAATTATATTGAATATGTTACAACTAGTATAAAATAAAGATCTTTCCAGCAAAACAAACCTTTGCCATTTTTAAATTGGCAAAGAGTAGCCTTAGAATGCTTTTTGTACAAGTAATCTTTAGTTATTTTAATATACTAAATGTGAATATGAAAAAAGTACATATAGAAGTCTCCAGTTGTCTGTGGAGATGAGAGGACCTGGACATTTAAATTTACGTTATAACAAATTACAGCTTGGAAGTCCTGTAAGATCTTAAAGGCTTTTAAGATGACGGTTTTCTGTGTTTGTTGTCTATGGTAAAGACTATTCCTGGTATAGTGGTAAACCAGAATTTATAATTATTTTTCAAAGTTATTTTCTAGTAAACTGAAATCCATTTACCCACAGAATTCTTAAAAGTATTTATTAAGCAGTAAACTATAAGTACTTCATAGAAAGTTGTATTGCTAGGGGCACAATATATATCCATTTAAGTAAAAATCATGCCAAATTAAACTTGGAAGACAGTCCTAGGTGAAAATTAGTAGGAAGACAACTAGTCTTGTTTCTAAGCATACTAAGGACCAATTGATGGTAATTATATGGCAAAACAAAAATTTTCTGAGTAAGGAAGAATTTTTTCATAGCCAGAGATGACCAAAGATGGAACTTTGGTGTACCAGATTTTTCTTTGTGTGTGTGTGTGTGTGTGTGTGTGTGTGTGTGTGTGTGTAACTTTGGTGTATCAGATTTATTAATATGGGTTTTTTTTTCTCTGTGTGTGTGTGTGTGTGTGTGTGTGTGTGTGTGTTTTTACTGGGGATTGAACCCAGGGGCATTCTACATCTGAGCTACATCCCCAGCCCTATTTTTATTTTTACTTTGGAAACAGGGTCTAGTTAGGTTGATGAGTCTCACTACTTGCCTTGGCTTTCCTCCAACCTGCAATTCTCCTGTCTCAGCTCCCAATTACTGGGATTACAAGCGTGCACCACCACACCGGCTTATTAATAGGGTGCGGTGCTTATTAAGTAGTTTGCAGCAGAATGTTGTTTTTAGTTTTTCAATAAAGATAATAGAAACCTAAGGAAATGTTTATTCTAGAAATTACAATGTTTCTAAGAATATTAAGATAGGAAATAATAAAAGGGGACCAGGAGAAGCTAAGTAGAAGAGTGAGGTGTGCCGGGCATGGTGGCCCACGCTTGTAATCCCAGTACTTGGAAGGCTGAGACAGGAGGATAGCAAGTTTCCGGCCAGCCTTAGCAACTTAGGCTGTCCACAACTTAGTGAGACCCGGTTTCCAAATAAAAGAGTAAAATAGGGCCGGGGGTGTAGCACGGAGATAAAATGTCCCCGGGTTCCATCCCCAGTACCACACACACAAAAATAAAAAGAGTGAAGTGAGCAGAAATTCTGAGAGTGGGAGTTCCGTAAGTGAGGAACTTTTTGAATGTCATTTACCCAAGCAAGAAACTGTTATAACCCTTGGTCACAAAGGAACTACTGAGTTTTGGTTTTAAACTAGAAATCCTGTTTAAGAAGTAGGAGAGTTTGTTGGTATATGTCCCTCTTTGTACTCTGCATAAAGATCTATCTGAAGAACCCATTCAACTACATATATATTTGCCAGTTTGTTACTATAGTGAACTTACACTCTTAAAAGCCAGCTATGCCTGATTTTATGCAGTATACATTCTGGAAAGAGACTTATAGATCAAGTTTTAATCATTGGGTTTTAATCCTTATTCAAATGTCTGTTTTCATTAATTCTCAAAGTATGGTCCCAAATTTATACCATCAATATATAATCTAAGAGCTTGTTAAAAATACAGATTTTTGGCCCGGGCGTGGTGGCGCACGCTTGTAATCCCAGTACTTGGGAGGTGGAGACCGGAGGATCCGGGTTCGCAGCCAGCCTCAGCTACTTAGTGAGACCCAGTTTCAAAATAAAGTATAAAAAATAGGGCCGGGGGTGTAGCTCAGAGGTAGAATGCCCCTGGGTTCAATCCCCAGTTCTGCAAAAAAAAAAAAAAAAAAATACAGATTTTTGGACCTCACTCTAGATCCACTAAATCAGAGATTCTGAAGGTGGCCCCTCAATTTTAATAAGACCTCCAAGTCACTGTGGTGCCCACTAAAGTCCTTTTTTTCTTTTGCGGGGAAGGGGGTTGTGCTGGGCATCTCAAACCAAGGGCCACACACACTCTAGGTCAGCACTCTACCACTGAGCCCCAGCCCCAGCCCCCTCAGGTGTAGATTTCTTAGAGACTTCTGAAAAGGGCTGTGAAATCTCTTAGACTGTTAGCGAAGATGCTTTGTAGTTTATGTTACTTGAAACACAAGCCAAACCCTTGATATATGTTAATACAGGAAGCTCTCTTTATCATACAAATTTGGAAATCAATGAATATTTTATTAGTGAGTTTAATTGTTTATTTTAGCTTCTTCCAAAATTATGAGCCCATACCACCACCAGTTTTCTCTTTAGATATAAATCTTGAAATGTTAAATGGTATACTTGGAAATTGTTGGGTTGGCACATTTTAGATAGGGGCTTATGGTATAATTTTTAAGTTACCAGGGAACTAGATGCTTGGATTTCTGTTTATGAATAAACACTTGCTGCTATTTGGTTCTCACAGGTGTTAGAAAGTTTCATTGTTAATTTTAATATATTTATGTATCAACTACTTTAGATTATAATGGCCAAACTGTCAGGTGGACCTAAAGCTCCTAAACCACAAGGAAATTGGGATAATGATGGTTGGCAAGATGAACCTCATATATAAGTAGCAAATCAGGTGCCACAGTGATTTATACCAGTGATGCATGCAGTTGTTTTTACGTTCTGCTTATTACATTATCTGAGTGTTTGTCTTGGAATGTCCTTCACTAATCTCTGTGGGTTTTGTTGCTATATTACCCAGAAAAGCAAGGAAGCTTTTGCACACTACTAGAAGTTAGTTTAATTTCTAACAAGGAAGCTAGCAAGTTTGTGCTAAGTGTTTCATATGCGGTATATAATAGATTGCTCATATTAAGATGATTGCTCAGTCAAATATTTGGCTAATATAAAATACTCTCCCAATTCTAAAGGTTGAGTTTGTAAGCATACTTTTGTGTTTTTATGTTGATATGCAGATCATCATGGCAAAACCAGCTGGTGGGCCCAAGCCTCCAAGTGGAAAGAAAGACTGGGATGATGACCAAAATGATTGAATGGCCTAATTTGTACTGCCAGTGAAGGTTATATTTACAATAGTACTCTAGGAATTGCCTAATGTTTTCTTATTCTCCTTAAATTAAGAAGTGTTTTGTGTTTGTATCCTTGGCTGAATGATATAATAAATGTTGTTACTGTAAAAGCCTCATTGTCTGGAAACCAGTTACTGAGTCTAAGTGATATGTGTTCCAACCTTGTTAATCACATTAGCTGAGGGACTTGAGGCAAGTTAATCAATGTGTTTCTCGTGTGTGGCCTGCTGCTTGTTTTTTAAGTTACTGGGACACAGCCACACTCATAGTTACTTATTGTCAACAACTACTTTCTACAAAGGAGTTAAGTAGTTGTGATAGAGACCAAATGGGCCCAGAAAGCCTAAAATATTTACCTCTGAGCCTTTATAGGAAAAGTGTGCCAGCCCCTGAACTACATTTCCATAGTGGTGTTTTCACAGCTCTGGAAATACTGAGATTCCTGGTGACCTTTTTTAATAGAGTTTTCTCCTTGCTTATATTTCAACAGAATTTTAGAAGCAGTGTTGCTGATTAGTTGTTACATAAACTCATCAAGTATTAGGAAGAGTGATAAATCTCATCACATCGCAAGAAGGGTTCATTGCTTGTCAAATCCTAATGGAAAACTTCACAAGAAGTTCAGACAGGCTTGATGCCTCTCTGGGTTGCATGAACTCAAACACTGGCTGACTGCAGTGAAGAAGAATTTAATAGAAGGACATTTTGCAGGGTTTCTCTGCCATGCTGGCATAAAAGGGGACTTGGTTGGTACCCAATTACAGTGCTAGGCATGAGACTGGCTCAGCTTGTGTCATTAAGTGTTCACCTTGATCACTTGACACAGGACATGCAGCGTGACACTGAATGGCATCAGAAGGGTTACATATGCAAGTTTCCTCCCAATTATATATTGCTGCTAACATCTATGCTTATAAAATTATGCCTAATACCCGTGCTCATAAAATTAACATACTTAATGCAGTTTCATTAACCAGTCTGAAACATTTTTTTAAAATGTTACCTAGTAGGGTATGTCAATGCAACTTAAAATTTAAGTAATAAAGCAAGTTTGGGGGGCAAGTCAGTTTATTGATGTGTCACAACCCTCCACCCAGACATATTAAGCACAAAGGACTTAAATAATTCAAATTTCCTTTCCAGAAATGAAGCAAGAATAAAAACCACTATGGCAGTACAAAACCATTGAGAACTTTTAAGTAATCTTCCCTTTGATATTTAAATAAACATGATTTTCTTCTGTCATGTACTTGCTATTAAGTGAACATGATTTACAGTCTTTAATTTTTTATTGTTATTACAGCCATTAAAAAAGCCGTAAATGTGTTTCCAGAGAAAGCACTTTTTTGTTATTGTTACAGTATTCGCTCATAAAACAGGAGGTATGCTTGTGAGTTTAGTACTTTAGTCGTAGGTACAGCTTGCACATGTGTATCGCTGATGTGAAACCACTGCCCTTTGGTGGATTCCATTTCAAAATCTGTCAAGAGGAAATGTAAAAGTAAATATAAATGGGAAGATTAAAGTTATATTGAGGTTTGGTCATCATCTACATGTCTGAATTTCCCCAGACAGCTTACCTTGTGGAACATCACCGTGAAGAACAAGATTAGAGAGAGAGCTATTGGCAGTTCTTGCCTTGGCGTAGGCAGTGTAATGACCTGACCTCATAGTACCACTGTGTTCAACAACGCCGTACAAGGAATATAGTACTCTTGTGTTTTCTTCAGCAACATTCTTTAAAAATGAATAGAATCCAAAAGTTAGTTCTAGTTCCATTTATACAGCTGTTACTGGCAAGACAAATTTATACTATTTCCAGCCTTTGAGTATAGAAATTACTCATGAGCCTGACCTTAATATTTTCTCCCTACCTCTTCTCAACCTACAGAGTTTTTACTAGAAAGTTGCCACTGCCGTTTCTCTGCTGCAGAAACCATGATGTAATCATCCTCAACTTGCCCAGATATTAAATAACAACTGAACTTGTGAGAGTTTCTTTAGGAGTAGTAGGATAATTCCAAGATACTTTTAACAGCCCTAGCCATTGAGGATAGCATTCATGTGCCCAAAACACCCCTTAGAGTTTCAAACACCCCCAGGGAGTCAGGAGCACGTTCACTCTCCCCACGTGGAATCAAGGCTGCTACTTTTAAGTCCCCAGTTGCCATAGAGCTGGCAAGGGGACAGACAAGCATTCTCTAAGGCAGGGGCCTGTTACAGACGGCTCCATCTAAGTTCCCTTGTAAAGAGTCCTGAACAGGCATCACTGTCCTTCAGTACTACTGTACACTCACTCAGCTAATCTACGCCGCCATAGTTCACTGAAGAACTTTACTTTTCCACCACAAGTCCTGCCAGCTTCCCCAGAGGTTTCAGTGCTCACTGACGATCTTCACAGGATTTTCACTGCTATTCCATTTTAGCCAAAAACCACCACCATGACTAGAATTGGCTTTGGTCATCACTCAAAAGCTCAGAAATCATACCCATCTTCTGGTCTCAGTCCACAGTTCTATTCCTCCAACCCACCTCACTATTCTCTAACCTAACAGGATCCTCCAATCCTCATTTTCTCCTGGCCTATGAAGCCTCTGTTGGCATCTTCCCCATATGCAGTATAGAGCAGTGCTATTCAGATGTCCAGGAAGCAGCAGTGGCAGCATCACCTGAGTTTATCAGAAATGCAAAATTTAGATCCCACCCCAGACCTGTAACATCAGTTTGTAAGTCTACTTCGCAGGTGAATCATACATTGAAAGTTGGGGAACTTAGGCCTCATGCTAACTGCCTCTTCCATGAATGCGCTTCACAGCAACTGACCCAAGTATTCACCTCTTTCTTTTTGCCTCTCCTTAACCCCAACCCTTTATCCTCTCACTGGCCTCACTTCAGGAAGAACGAGACACAACCTACCCAACTACATGTTGCCCATTCTCAGGAAGACAGAACTTTCTCCCTTACGTTCAAAGACCAAACCCCAACTTAGTATCCTCAGCCCGCCTTTCTGGCCTCCTCCAGGATCTTGCTCAATCAACAGTCTCTTTTGAGTATCTTAAACTCCCAAATTTCCCTCTGGACCTACAAACCTACTTAGGTCTTCCAGATTTTCTTTTTTTTGCAGTACTGGGGGTTGAACACAGGGGCATTGTACCTCTGAGCTACACCCCCAGCTCTATTTTTTATTCTTTATTTTGAAACGGTCTCACTAAGTTGCGGAAGGCCTTACTAAGTAGCTGAGGCTGGCCGCGAACCTGGATCCTCCGGTCTCAGCCTCCCAAGTACTGGGATTACAAGCATG
>PVJS01024188.1:0-28909 GCA_004027185.1 Glis glis
AGGAAGAGGAAGAGGAAGAGGAAGAGGAAGAGGAAGAAGAGAAGAGAAGAGAAGAGAAGAGAAGAGAAGAGAAGAGAAGAAGAGGGGAGGGATCTTGGATCTTAAATGTCTCCCAAAGTTGTGTTGAAGGCTTGGTCCACGTTGATGACACTACTGGGTGGAGGGGGACACTTAGGGAAATGGGACCTGAGGAGGGAAGTTGGGTTATCAGAGGTGTGCTCTTGAAGGGAACTTTGGGACCTCAGCCCTTCCTCTCTCTCTCTCTCTCTGCTTCCCAGCTGCATGGAATGAACAGCCTCCTCTGCCACAGGCTCCCAACGCCATGATGTACCCAACGTGACCCGACCAAGCGACCATGCACTGGCGCCTCTGAAATCATGAGCCGAAATGAACCTTTCCTCCTTTAAAGTTGATTATTTCAGGTATTCTATCACAGCAACAGAAATCTGACTAGCAGATTTATAATTTTAGCTTAAAGAATTATCCAGCATGACCATTAAAACATCTCAATAAAGCACCCCAGAATGTCTAAAGAAAGGCAAATTGCTGAAAATGTGTTCTCATTAGCTGACACCATGTGCTGGTGATGGTAATTAGACCAGAGGGAGAAAGAACTGTGTGGGTCCCTGAGGGGAGGGGGGTCCAAGAATCAAAGTGGAATTTTTCCTCAATGGTCACAAAAATAGTACACACCTACACTGCCTATTAAGAAAATAAAGCTTTAAGCCAACCTTCCATGTCTCTAAATTTGGAAACAGTTGATAGATTCTTCGGGTACAGATTGAATAAAAGTTAAGCTCAGCTAAGAGCAGATTGATGGCACAATTTATGCAGTATTTAACTTATGAAAAGAATCCACACAGAACACAAATAGGGACTACATGAAGAGTCTCTGTTCAGTTCTCCTTCGACTCTACCAGGTGTGGTTTGGTAAGGATCGTTCTTTCAGAGGGGAAGGCTCATCTGGAACCAGAAGACATGACGCCCTCTGTCATTGCAGGGTCTTATGGATTCCCTAGGAAAGGAACCTTCATGAATTCACAGTGAATTCTTTCCATCTTCCAAGGACCATTGAGTGGACCTTCCCCCAGGAGCGTGGCCATCATTCATCCTGTTGTGTGCCACATCTTACCTTTCAAAACCCCTGCTGCTCTTCTAAAGTTGTTGTTTTTTTACCTAAATCCCCAGAGAGGCAACATAGATAGGAACGCCCACAACAGAATTAGCCTCCATCATAATTTGCATCTTAGTGTCCGACCACATGGTATGATTTCAGTTAAGAGCACGTCGATTCCAAATCTACAGGAAACCCACGCCTGGGCCTCCTGGGGCTTTTTAATTTCCTCCTCAGATCTCAATTGAGAGAAGCGGGGCTTGTATATTGATTTTAAAGTGGCGGAAGCAGTAGGGGGTTCGCTTTAATTTGAAGCAAGGCGTATTGGACACTGGTCCTCTTGCGTTCTGCGGGCGGAGTGGTTTCTGAAAGAGCCGCTGGGAATGACTGCCACCAGGGCAGGAGGAGGTCAGCCACCTTGAACTTTGTATGTAAATGAAGAAGCCGATGAGGGAGGGAAGGTTGGCAGTGATTCTGTGAGAGTAAGGATGGAGGTTGAGAAATGGAGTGCCTCGAAGACTTGGTTCCTATCCCCAGGAGGCTGCCTCCGCTCCGATGGAGGTATTGAACAAGCAGAATTAGGTTATGGATGTTTTGTGAAATTACTCAATTTTTCAAAATTAAACTTGCACGAAGGCTATTATTGATGCGTTCAATTCTGTTCTAAATGAAACTGTCACTGTCCTCCTGCAACGGGGCACGGTTCCCTAGATCAGTCAAGGAGCGCGTAGAAAAATGGCGTGCGGGCCTTCTTTTGGCTTCATCGGGCTTTTGCCCAGTTTTTCTTCCCAATGCAACAAGTTTCAGGATTGCAAAAATACCTGAAATGTGCTTTCTGATTGTGGAGAGGCGCAGGGCCCGGAATTTGACCTTGGAGAGGAAGGCACGGTTCTGAGCCTTCTTTATTGTTGTTTGTGCATTTCCTCATGAGGAATGAGAAATGAGTGTCTAGCAAGGGCAGGGGTGACATGTGGCCACCTGGTGGGCCGCAGGACTTCCTGGCCTGCCTGCCCCCCTGCACCTGTTCCTGGTCCTCTCCTGTCCTCTCGGGTCTTGGTTCAGCTCCAGGACTCCCCAACTCCCAGGTCAGGCCAAGTCCTCTTGCAGCTGTCTGTGCTCCCAGCATGCACTGCTCTCCATCACGGCCCTTCATGAGCATGGTGTCAGCGATCGCTAGCGTCTCCCTCTCTGCTACAGTCCCTGCAGGCCGCTGGGTTGAAGGCTTGGTCCCCACCCTGCAGTGCTACTGGGAGGGAATGGAGCCTGCAAGACATGGGGCCTGGTGGAAGGACCCTGGCCCCTCCTCTCTCTTTGCTTCCTGGCCACCATGAGGTGGCGAGTCTCCCCTGCCACTCATCCCTGCTATGATGCGCTGTGCCTCCACAGGCCCAGAGCAACAAGGCCAAGCGACCGAGTGCCGAAACCTCTAGGACAGTCAAAATAAATCTTTCTTCCTCATTAGTTGATGGTCTCAGGGGCTTTGTTCTAGCAGTGGAAGGCTAACTAATGTATTCCGTAGAAAATAAGCTCTGGGTGGGCAGGAACAATAATGCTTGTTCACCGTTGACTCCCCAGGCCCTGGGTCAGTACTCAAAATATAAATAAACATGGCTATCTGACAAAGGACTTGGATCTAGAACTGTCAAAGAACTCTCAAACTGAACAGCTGAACAACGAAATGATCCATTAGAAAAGAGATGGATGGATATTTAACATATCTGATATACTAACGTATCCAGTAAAAAAATAAATAAAAAATTTTAAAAAAGCAAGGAGCATGTGATAACCAACATGGATGGATCCTCTGAATGGCGGAAGCTGATCTAGAAGATCATTGTGCAGCTGCATTGTCGTGGAATTCTTAAAGTGACAGAATTATACAGATGGAGACAAGAAGCATGATGGCCGTGGGTGAGAGGTGTGTCTACAAGGCTGGCACTGTGGATAGGAACCAGGTCTACGTCCTGATGGCAATGATAATTCCAGAAACCTACATGTGACATAAATGCCCGGGCACCCTGCTTCCCCACACGAAGCCACGTGAAGCTGGAGGCCTCTGGGTAAAGTCTCAGGTTACATTCTGGTCGGTTTTCTGGTTAAGCTACAGATATGCAAGGAGTTACCTGCAGGTAACTGTGAAGCAGACCTAGAATCTCCTGGCCCTCTTTCTGCATCTTCCTGGCCAGTTTTAGTTATTTCAAAATAAAAGGGTAAAAGCAGGATAAATGCAGGGAAAGAAGCTCTAGGCTTAGAGAGCATCCCTTGGGACCAGCCTGGCATGACTGTCCCCACCAGAGGGTCACAGAAAGAGGGCTTTGGTGGACTGGGTGGAGCAGGATAAGGGACAAGCGGTTAAGGATGCAGGCTTGATAGTCAGAGTCACCAGCCCGCAGGCGTGCTGAGCTTGGGCCCCCTCAGCACAGGCACCCCTATCTAGAGGGGGAGTCAGAGCCCGTGTCTGGACCACACTCTCCCTGCATCTCCATGTAGGTCCGGGGAAGATCAATGAGCACTCTCGATTCTTTTCAACAGCATCTTTCCCATGCAGGAGGGCCCTGGGCGGCATGATAAATTGCATGGACACCCTGAGAGGTGGCCCATCATGGATTTCTGGCATAAAGTTACTTTAAGCGGGACAGGGTCAGAGCATGGTCAAGACCATGGATAAAAGGGCCTGACCGGGACCAGGGGATGGCCAGGGCCAAGCAAGCCCGATCTGCAATGTGCCTAGCTGAACCACACTGGATTCTAAAGCCAGCAAGAATCTCAATAATACTACTTCTCTCTTTATTTAAAGTTACTATTTTGTTCACCAAGAGTTTTTTTTAGCATTAACTCTGATTTTTAAAAATATTGCATTAAAATACAGTCATTCCCCACCATTTGCGGATTACATGTTGGTGAATCTGCCTACTTACTAAAACTTACTTGTGACCTCTAGGTCAATGCCTGTAGTGGCTTTATGGTCCTCTGTGGACACACTCAGACTGGCGAAAATTTGGATGGCTGCATACCCGCGTACCCAGCCGAGGCTCAGTGAGCCGCATGCTGCTTTCTTGGTTCGGGTCTCAGACCTGCAAACAGGATGGTCTTTCTGATCTACCCAGTGCCGCGCTTGCCACGTTTCTGTGCTTTTTGCTGATTTCACTGTTTAAAACAGTCCCAAGCCCAGTGCTGAAGCTCTGTCCAGGCTCCCAGGGGCAGGAAGGCTGGGAGGAGCCTTATTATGGCGACCGTGCACGCGGTAGAGAACCTGAGTTTGGGACTGAATCCTCCTGCTGCCGGCGAGTCAGTGGTAGGTGAACCAGGAGGATATTAAATAAGGTGGCTTTACGCAGAAATTCACATCAGCAAGGTGAGGTACAGATAGATTGACAAAAATGTGACCAGAGACTCGAGGGCACCCAGCCCTGTCATTTCCCCTGGGGGCAGCGCTTCAGCCACGGCTAATTTTGTGTGTGCTGCAACATCACAGACCGTAACCACTGTGAATAACGAGAATTAGCTGCATTATTGATTGTAACTGCTGAGCGTTGGCACCCCATCCTGGCCCTGGTGCTGGAAAACTTGGTTTGGGTTTCTCAGGCCAAGTTTCTCCTCCAAAAGTTGGGAATCCACGCACATTTCCCATCATTTCCTTCCCCCAAGCCGGGCACTGGAGGTACCCACTACTGCCCACAACGACAATATATTCATAAAAGAAAAAATGGAAATGGCAAAAAGGAAGGAAGGACATAAACTCAGAATAAAGACAGCCCCTCTTGAAAAAAGACAGCAATTTTACAGGGCAATGTTTTTTTTGGGGGGGTGCTAGGGATTGAACCCAGAGGCAATGCTACCTCCAAGCTACACCCCCAGCCTGATTTTATTTCTTATTTGGAATCAGGGTCTTACTAGGTTGCTGAGAGCCTCACTAAATTGTCAAGGCTGGCTTTGAACCTGCGATCCTCCTGTCTCAGCCTCCCAAGGAAGTGAGATTAGAGGTATGCACCACCACGCCCGGCTCAGGACAATGTTTTTAAAATTTCCAAGGCATACAAAATTCATTTTGATTTCAGAATATTACTTTGCATGGTACTATTTTTTTTCTTGATTGACTTGGGTCAGTGTAAGTATTTAGAGCGAGGCAATACATACTCTTAAATTTATCTTCTGCCAGATCTAAAAGAAGACTGAATAGCAAATGGCTAAAAATATGGATTCCCCAGGTTGACTTCCTGGGTTCAAATTCTATCTCTGATATTTTCCAGCTGTATTGGACAGGGTTCTCTAGATTAACAGAATACACGGAATGAGCATATTTGAAAAAAGGGGTTTACCAGATGGGCTTACAGTTTGAAGCAATGTAATCCCAGGTTCTGACTGCACGTGGAGAGTCAGAGGAACCAGTAGCTGGTCGAACAGTCTAAGAGCTGGAGTCTTAGGATCGGAGCAACCACTAATTCAGTCCCAGTCCAAGAGGTGAAGATCAGGAAGCTCTTCGGAGAAACGATGGTGAAAGTTCAGTTCCAAGGGCTGGAGGCCAAGAAGATCAAGAAGCTCTTCAGAGAAAGGCGAAGCCGGCGGCCGACGATCTCAGGCGAGAGCAGATGCGTTTTCCTCGGAAAGAGTCGCACGCTCTCTACGCGGCTTCTCCCTCTTTATCTAAGTCCGCACCTATCAGAATCCTGCTGCCTATATTCAGGGCAGGGCTTTCTCTTTAATCTGCTGTTACACACCCAAAATCACATAATCTTGGGTGTGTCATGATCAGGTCAAGTTGAAAACCTAGATTAACTATCACACCAGCTATGTGAGTTAGGAGGGAAAAAATTAGCTGACCTATGTTTTAGTTTCTTCACTTTTAAAATAAGGAGAAGGAGCCAGGTATGGTGGTGCACATCTGTAATCCTAGTACTTGGGAGACTGAAACAGGAGGATCGCAGATTTGTAGCCAGCCTCAGCAACGTAGTGAGGCCCTCTGCAACTTAGTGAGACCCTGTTTCTGTTTCAAAATAAAAAATAAAATACTGTGGGGGTGTAGCTCAGAGGTAGAATACCCCTGGGTTCCATCCCTAGTGCCACAAATAATAATAATAGTAGTAATAATAATAATAATAATAATAGTAATGATAATAATAATATATAAGGAGGAGGAATTGTATTACCTAGTAGATTTGTGATGAGGATTACATTTGCTAATGGAAAAAACAACAACTCTAAGACATTGCTAAGCCCCCACCAAGTTTCCAATGAATGTTAACTGTTATCATCTGATTATCATAATGATTACTACCATTATTATAGTTGACAGTACAACGTGAAATGACCACAAGTTTCCCACTTGTTTCAGTACATTTCCCAAAATCACAGGCATAAACAAAATTTGGTTTCACAGAGGTGTGCAGATGAAAATATAATCTCACTCCATATGGAAACTCTTGACTTATTTCAAGCTGAGAATCCACCGCCTGGCCTTGGTCTTTGGTCACATGCCTTGTACTGAAGTCATGTGACCAAAGAATCTGTCTCGGCAGCAGGTTAGACCTCTGCAAAGCATTGAGCCCCAGCACACCTGCGTCGAGTGGCTGGAAAGTGTCTGCCGGGGATGAGGGCGGGGAGTCACAGGCTGGCATGGTGGGGCTAAGGAGATAAGAAAAAAGAGAGCAGGCAAAAGTCCCAGTTGGTCACCGATTGCCTCTGCTCTTCAGCGGTCCTGGGCTTGCTCTGGATTTTCATTCCCAGCGCACTGTGAGTCTATTGAGGGCCAGGCTGCGTGCTCTTAAGTCCCTGGAACCTAACCCAGGTTAGGCGTGTACCACAGTGCCCTCCACACCCCTCCAAGTACCAACGTCCTTCCCAGCTCCCATGGCAGAGCACACATACCTCGTAAGGAGGCCACTGAGATGATCCAATGACAGTGTGCAAAGGCTGGGCTGGCACACAGGAGGACTGAAACACCCAGCTCCCAGATCGCCCCTCCATGCAGGAAGCTCAGCTGCACCCCAGGAGGGTGCACCTGGTGGGCATCAGGAGGTCAAGTGGCAACTCTGCCTATGCTCAGGTCTCCCCACCCCCTGCAGCCTCCCCGGGCCCCTTGATGTCGATGGTGATAAGACAGATGCGCTTCCCTTTCCAGCCAGGCGGATGCAGCTCACTGGAGCCCAGCTGCCTGCCTGCTGCAGCAGCCGGTCCAGGAGCCAGGAAGCCGGAGGGGAGAGCCGCCCCCGCTCAGACGGGCCGGGCAGTGCCTGCGGCCCATGCAGTCCCACCTGCGGGCACCTCGTCCTGGCTTCCCTGCAAAGTCCAGTCTGTCCAGCATCCGCCCACCTCGGTAAGGTCCTCTGTGATGAACGAGACCACTGCTGCCTTCGTCCAAGTGTGGAAACCAAAATCAGCCACCAGCCATGAGAACATAATCTCCTTCCTCATCAAATCATGCTGCCTGCCAGGCTCCGGGCCCCTGTAGCCAGAATCATTCACTGTGTGCTTGCTTTTATTATTCCCATGGTCTTTTAAACTCGAATTGCTTTTCTAATCACTTGGAGGGAGGGGGTTAAAATTCTTCAAATGTGAAGAGAGACTTGAGTTTCCCTACAGAATCAGTTTTCCCATCTTACAGATAAGAAAATTGAGGTCCTGTGGCCAGGCACCTTCCCGACGCACGCAGAGGGGAACCAACTCAGCCTTGTAACCCAGGTCCTCAGAGGCCACTGTCTAGGGTCCTTGCCCTGAATTCTGCTATGCACACCATTTATTCCTTCAAGATGACACAAAGATCAGCCCTCTTTCTCCTACGTCCTGGACGAAGTACAGAGAAATGGCATCCCATAAACATGAATGATCAGAGGCAAGACCTCAGGAACTCAGTTCCAGGATGTCAAATGATTCTTAAGCCTACACGTAGGAGCACCCCGGGAGGCCCAGGAACAGCTGCAGCCCAGCACCACGGAGGTTTGGTCCCGGAAGCCCAGCTGTTTACAGAGTCTCTCTCTGTAAGGAATGACTTACAGAGAGGAATGGCTTTAAGAAACAGCCAGGTTCTTTGGAAGACAAATCTATTTGATACGCCATCTCTGCAGAGGAGGGCCAATAAAGGTCACCATTTACATGGCTTTAGGAAGGCTTCTTTATAAAATAAGAAAACGATGCCGCTGGACTGGGTTGGCGGAATGGGCAATGGCTCCGTCCACCGTACAGTGGCCGGAAGCATGCAGGTTGATCCTGGCCTGCAGGCTGTGGCGTGCTCAACACCTCTACGGGCCACCAAGAACCTAGGCTCTCAGCTCCGCCCTGGCTCCCTCCTCTACCTCTTTGTTATTCCTCGGAGCTTGCTCTTGTAGGATCGCCAATGCCTGTCTGCCTCTGCCACTAGGAGCAGCTTCCCCAGCGTCTGGCACCTGGGTGTCCCAGCTGCCTGCAGAAACACTTCAGCGGATGCAGGAACCCTGTGGGGACACCCGATGGGGATGGTGCAGCTTAGGAGGAACCCGCGGGCTGCTCTCCCTTCTCACCTCTGAACCTGCATGACCCACACCAGCTGTTCCTGCCCATTTCCTGTCTGAGGGAAGCAAGCAAAAGCACCTCTGCTGACCCGGTCCAAATGCCCTCGCTCACTGGCAGTGGACTTGGTTGCAAGTGCTACTTCCTAGTCTTGGAAGACTTGCTTCTGCACCCAGAGCATAGACGGAGCCTTCAACACAGTGGGCCACTTAATATTAATGACAGAAGTGGTCTGCTGTGGAGGGCTTCAGTCCCAGGACAGGCTCCGCACCACAATTATGCAGGTAAGTGACCCCGAATGCTTCCTGGATGAATAGGATATTCGTGTAATTTGTCAGTACACAGCAACAGTGCCTGAAACATACGTCTATAGCAGCCCTCGGCAAACAGCAGGAACGTAGGCGCTTCATTATCGCAGCCCTGAAGACGAAAATTCAACAGCAGGGACTCTACTGTGCATGTACCCTCCCCCACCCCAGCTGACACCAGAACCAGGTGCTCCAGCCTGCAGGGAGAGCTGACCAGGGAGCCCGCTGGGACTGCCAAGGTCAGCCGTCCCGTGAACTTTCTCCTCCAAGAGCCAAAGCTGCAACTGTGTAATCTGACAGTCATATGGTGGTGGGGAATTTGTTCAATAAAGTTGCTTGTAGGAAGAGAATGGAATCCTACAACTACTGAGAGCAAGAGCCACAGTCGCCCCCCCCAAAAAATAAAAGCCCACGAGAGAGAGAGGCAGGGTGGGAGGATGTGGGGTGGACATCTGCCTCTCAGACCCGTGGGGAGGCAGGTGAGTTTAACCCCCCTGGGAGGAGCTGAGAGGCAGGTCGGAGCCCCTTTCACCCAGGGACACCTGAACATCAGCCTCTTTACCTTTACCAAGGAACCCTCCAGAAAGGTCTCACCAGGCTGGCTTCTGTATTTGCCGTAAACCCACGGCTGGATCCATTAACATGTTAGCAAATCAAGACCCTTAGCAACTTAGCAAGATCCTGTTTCCAAAAAAAAAAAAAAAAAAAAAGAATTAAAAAGGGCTGGGGATGTAGCCCAGAGGTAGAAGGCCCGCCCCTAGGTTCAATCCCCAGTACCTCCAAAAAAAGTTTCTGCGCATGAAACTTCCCTTTAAAATTTTGTATCAACCACACCATGAAAAACGGCCCATTACTTTACAAGTATTTTTCAATGGGTGGGAATGCACATAAACTCACAACAGCCCATGCACTGAGAAAACAAGGGGTTTTTTGTTTGTTTGGTTGGTTGGTTGATTGTTTTTTGTGGTACTGGGGGCCTTCTACCTCTGAGCTATACCCCCAGCCCTATTTTATATATATTTTTTTAAATTAGAAACAGGGTCTTACTAAGTTGCCAAGAGCCTCACTAAGTTGCTAAGGCTGTCCTTGAACCTGCGATCCTCCTGTCTCAGCCTCCCAAGTACTGGGATAACAGGCATGCACCACTGCGCCCAGCTGAAAACAAGGGTTTGTCTGCATATATCCATAGTCTAAAGCTGAAAGCTATCAAAGTCTGCGGGACGCGGACCAGGACCACTGATCAGGGGACCCTGTGCTGGATACACAGAAAGGCATTACTTTCCCTGTATTTCAGTCTACCATTTTCCAAAATAAAGCATTAAAAGAAAATTAAGAAGTACAATTAAATGTTACTTGGGTTTAATATTAGGTAGTAGGATATGAGGATTTGTATATTTTCTTGCTTGTATTCTTACATAATTTGAAACTTTGCTACCAGGATATTGATAATAAAAAGTCAGGGTACTTAAAACATTGTACCAGAGGGCTGGGGTGCAGCTCAGGTCTCCACAGCACCTTCCGGCAGTCAGAGGTGCCCCACTGTGACCTCAAGTCCCAGGGCTCTGCTTTGCAAGCTGCGACTCTCGCAGACTGTAGATCACAGCACAAAACATGATATTATTCTGGACTCTGCGGGGCACTTGGGAGCCCCGTGCCTCGGATGACTGATGTGACTGTAGATGTGGCCCCTGACCCACGGGGACTGGGCCGTCTTCTTCCCTTAGGGAGCATTTACTGTCAGAGACAAGAAGGGTATAAGATGAGGATACAGAGCCATGATGAGCTCAGGCTCCTCTTAGAGTCCCAGCGGGGACCACGGTGACAGGCAGGGCTGGGGAGCAGCGGGCCCTGGTGGCTCTGGGTCAGCGCTCTCTGCAGTTGATTTTCAGCTCGGCCACTAGTGACACAGCCAAATGGCCCCGCCGCCAGAATCTTACTTTCCTCACCTCTAAAATAAGCCAGCCGCACGCAGCAGCCATCAGCCCGGAGTGACAATTAAATTATATAATGCATCTATTCATCACGACGCCTCATTCAATAACCCGGCTCGCCCGAGTAATGTGTTTAAACGGAGAAACGAGAAAAATGCCGCCATTGTCCATCTGGACCTCGTCTCTGAACTCGCTCTAATAGTTCTGATGGCAAAGATAATAGCCACTGTTTATCAGGCTCCCGTGGGCCCGTCTCTGGCCTAAATGCCGCACACGATTTGGCTTATTTACTCCCCAAAACCACTGCCCAAGGTAGTTATCAGCATCGTCTACAGCTACAGGACAAGGAAACTGAGGCACAGAGAGGGTCTCCGGCTACAGCCAGGGAGCTGGGATTCACCCATGGCAGTGCCGTCATGGCTGATCTTCCCTTTGGACTCCCACCTTGGAGAGGGGGGAAATAGAAATAAACAGAGAGCTCTTGTTTACCAAGCATTTGTACTATCTCGGGCACTCTGCACACGCATGCTCTTGGGTGAGGACGGCGTGCCTGGGCCATCCCGGGTGTAAGTGGGTGGCTGGTCCCTTCTGGGATCTCTCAGCTGACCTGGCCTGGTACAAGACTGCCCTACTCACAGGGGCAAGCAGAAAGACCTGGGCGGCTTTTGATAACCACACTTGTCATCACAGGACTTGACCTGAATGACAACTCTGTCTTCTTACTGCTGTCACCAGAGAGTACAGCAGGACCCTGCATGCCACCAGCCAGGCAACAGTTCTTCCCCTCTGTCACACTGCTTGGTTTTAGTCTGAGAACTGTGATGTGATAGGTACGGGCAAGGGACGCACCTTTTTCTCTGGGCGTCCAATTCTCCCTGCACAGAGCTGATGAGTCTGTACTTGGGGAAGAGGGTGTGGTCATCAGCGCCATTCCGACTCAGAATTAGCTCATGGTGCCCGGGGTCAGGAGCGGGCTGTGGGGAGTATCCTGGCTGTGGAATCCTGCCTCTGAACAGGGTCTAGACAGGAGCGAGGAGACTGACAGATACATAAAGTGTAAACAACTCTTCTAATAGGGAAGCCCAGGAAAGACCATCCTGCAGGTTCGAGCATCTATTACAGTCCCAAATACGGACCACCAGATGGCTGGAGTCACCAGGACAGAGAGCCACGGCCTGGTGGCGTGCACAGAGGAGCTTGTTTTCTCTGGGCGCTGGAGGCTGGAGCTCTGAGGGCCAAGTGTCGCACACTGGCTTCTTTCAAGGCCCCGCCACATGGCCTATACATGGCCCTCCTCTCTCTGTCCTCTAGGGTCTCCCCTCCACGTCTCTGTGTCTGAATTTGTCCCTCTTTTCAAGATACCAGTCAGACCTCACTTGGACTTCATTACAACTTGAAAGGTCTTTTTTCCCAAAATAGTCACTTTCTGGGGTTCTGGGGATTAGAACTTCAGCACGTGGATTTGGGGGGATCCATTTCGGTCCATAGTATTCCACCTGCTGTCCCCTTAAACTCATATCCTTCTCACATGGAAAATACGTTCACTCCATCCAAAAGTCCCAGCCAACTCTGAGTCCCAAATCTCCCCCACCCATCATCTACCTCAGTGGTGAGTGAGATGGGAGGGCTGATTCTGCCCCCTGCTTGGGGACACGGATGTCTGAAGTGTGAAGCCCCTTCTAAAGGCAGACTGGGCAGCCCCAACTCTTCCCTCTCCCAGGACCCCTACAGGTGGCTGGGCACTAGCCAGGACACGGGAAAGATGTGCCCCGACAGGCCAGGTGCCACTGTTGCAGAGACCACCTGTGCCTGCCCATTGTCACCACCCTCTTCCTTACCAATAGGCCCTGTGTTCTTAAGAGGTAGCAAATTGCCCTTTGAGAAGTATACGTCCAAGTGTTTTTCTTTTTTTTTTTTTTTGATACTAGGGATTGAACCTGGGGGCATTCTACCTCTGCTACACCCCCAGCCCTATTTTTTTTTATTTTGAAACAGGATCTTGCTAGGTTGATGAGAGTCTCACTACTTCCTGAGGCTATCCTTGAACCTGTGATCCCCCTGTCTCAGCCTCCCAAATACTGGGATTACAGGCATGCGCCACCATACCCAGCTTCCAAATCTTCTTTAGAGAGAGGACATCCAAGGAGACATAAGCAGAAGACACCAGGCAGGGAGCCCTGGAAGTACCGAGAACAGAGAGGAGAGAGTACCTCGCTGTTCCCGCTCATTCCTCCTGTCCAGAGGGCAGACGTGGAGACCAGATACCAGAAACCAATCCTTGCCACCAGAGCAGATGGCTAGTGGAGCTGGCCTCCCCCAGCGCCTGGTACAATTCCAGGAGCCTTGGACCACACATTTCAGGAATTCACCTTAAGGGAGAGAAAAACAGAGACGTAGTGATTTGACAACATCACTATTACAGATGTTGTGAACAGAGTCATTAAACAGAGCCCTGCCTTCGGATGCCAGGCCCAGCGCCCCGTGCTGCGTCTACATTAGGTTCTTAATTACTGGTGGCTTCTGGGTGACAGTTTTCCTTTGAAGAGGCAGGGGAGCTCTACAGAGAGACTTCACACAGCTAAACTTCCTCTCACTGTCAAGCAGGGCTACGGGGACACCAGGGGAGAGACGGGAGGTGGCCACAGAGAGGCAGGAAAGGCCCCCGGGAGAAGAAAGGGAAGAGGAAGGGCCAAGCAGGGGTGTGAAGTTAAGGTCCGGAGGTGCTGTCACTGCTGCTCCTGCAGCCACAGCGCCCGGTGAAACCTTGGCAGCGCTCCACGGGCAAAGCCCTTGAAACTGAACAGGTGGCCACCACATGGCCCTCTACCGAGCGCAGTAAGAGGGACTCACTGAAGGCCAGCCATCCCTGCAGCTCCTCGGAATGGAGTGGTGCTCACGGGAGGGTAAATAGTCCGTGGGAAATATATCAAAGCGGGCAGAGTAGAGCCACACACACAGGCATCTGAAACCCAAGAGGAGACCTGCAGAGGGGAGGATGATTAGACAATATTTTAAAGGTTTTGTTTGGCTGCAACGTGCATTCCTTATCTTATGCATTGAATTATGTCCCCCCAAATATGTTGAAATCCCACCCCCCAGGGCCTCCAGCTGTGACCTTCTGAGGAAACAGGGTCATGAAAATGTAAGTAATTAAGATGAGGTTTGTATCTGTCAGTATTCTTGCAGCCATAATCTAAATATCTGACCACATCACTTAGAGGAAAGAAGGTTTATTTTCTTATGGTTTCGGGTTCAGTCCACGTGAGGCCGGGGACCATGGATCACAGGGCATGGTGGCGGGAAGCAAAGAGAGGGAGAGCGCATGGGCTGTGCTCCTCACATCACAGAGTCTGGAAGCAAGAGAGCGAGCAGGGAGAGAAGGAACCATTTATAATCTCCAAGGCCGCAGCCTCAGGGACCACCTTCTCCAGCCATAGCCTACCAGTCTACCAGGTACCACCCAGGTAAATCCATTACAATAGATTCATCAGCTGCTGGGATTACAACCCTCATGACTCCACTATATCAACCCTGAATATTAATAAATGAGCTCTTTAGGGGACATTTCATATCTAAATATAACAAGGTTGTACCAGAGAGGGTCAGCCCCTAATCCAACGTGACTGGTATGAAGATGGAGGCTCAGGAGAGATGCAATGAGAATGGTCAGGATGGAGCCCAGATCAGAGCCATGAGTCTGCAGGTCACAAGTCCCAGGGGCAGCCAGCATCCCCCAGAAGCCTCCAGAAGCCAGCCCAGAGGCCTGGGCCAGGTCCTCCCTCCCAACCCTCTGAAGGACCCCACCCTGCCAACACCTTGCTCTTGGACTTGTCACCTCTCAACGCATGAGACATGTTTCAGTCAGAATTCACACTCGTGTGACCCCAAATACCTGACGACCACAACTTAGAGGAAGAAATAATTATTTGCTAACAGTTCCGGAGATTTCAGTCCATGTTAGGCCTGGTCGTGTCTGCGGAGCTCAGGGGCATATGGCTATGGAAAGCAGAGAGAGCAAGGGGAGGGGACGAAGGACATATAAGTCCCCAAGGACACATCCCCAGTGACCTGTCTCATCCAGCCACACCCTGCCTGCCTACCTTACCACCCAATAAATGTATTGCTGTGTCAATGGATTTATTCACTGATGAGATTAGAAGCCTCATGATTCATCTATTCTACCTCTGAACACTTTTGCATTAATAGGTAAGCTCTTCTGGGAGATATTCTATATCCAAACCCTAACAAGGCAATAGATTTTATTATTTTAAACCACCCAGTTTATGGTATTTTGTTTAATGGAAGCCCTAGCAAAATAATATACCCTGTGTTCCTAAAACTTTCCACGCAGTGGTAAAATTGTACTTTCGGTTCAGAGATACCCTCCCACACCTTTGAAATAAATTTTTTAAAAAACCCACAACTCATAATGAAAACACTGAAGAACTTGTTGTTTTCAATAGCAATTAGACCTATCTTAGGCCTCAGAATAAATGTGTGCCTTTCCATACTCCAAAGAGGAAAAATTTATTCAGACATAAACTGTTGTTTCTCAGACTAAATTAAATCCACTTAAGAAAAAAAAAGATTCTTTAATACAAAGTCAGCCCATATGTGGTTTCTGGTATAAATGTCTTCTTTGGGGTTCCATATTGGAGCTGTCTCAACTCATGAAATGCCATTTCTATTGACTGGATCTTACAAAATAATTACCGAAGCAAGGTCCACATTGACTAGAAGGCTGTAATATACACACCAAGACAGGAGGACCACAGGTTCAAGGACAGCCTAGCAAGATCCTCAGCAACTTAGCAGGACCCCCCTGTTTCAAAATAAAAAATAAAATAGGGCTGGAGGTGTAGCTCAGAGGTAGAAGGACTCTGGGTTTAATCCCTAGCACCAAAAAAGAAAAAAAAGCATAAAAAGAAGTCCCAGCAATACCAGAAAAAAAGTTGGGAGAGCCAAAGAAAACTTAGCCTGGGGCTAGAGGAAGCCATGGCTGGCAACGGCCTCTTGCTCCTGTAGGGCTTTGCAGCTGAGGACCTCAGACGGTGTCTTCTCACTGTTGAAGCGACCGCAGCTGGGCGTAAATTCCACTGTTGCTCTTCCAAAATGCTCAGCCATCCTGCTCAGCAAGTCACAGCGTCTGCGTGACCAGGTTTCTGCAGGAAGCTGGCTTAATTCATCACCCTCATTCCCAAAATGCAACATTCCTGTTACAGCCACCTTAGCCTCCAGGCTCAGGTCCGAGTAGTTGCCTGGAGAGGGCGGAGCACACCTTCAAACTGCGTAGGTTCTGAGAAGGTAAATTCTTTAAGCTCAATGAGGAGTGATCAGGGTCGTCTCCTTTAGCTGACAAGAGCTGTCTCGCCCGTGAGAGGCTGAGGGGAACATCACCCCGAGGTGGGAAACACACAGGACAAAGTACTGACACACCACCTCGGCCTTCCGTAGAAGCTAGCCCAGCCCCCGATTCATTTCACCGCACACTCTCTGCCCAGGAGCCTCTACAAAGACCAAGAGTCCCCTGGACCTGATTCTGCAGGCCCAGCTCTTAGTGTAAGGCGCTTAGGAGTCCAATAAATGTTAAGTGTGGACGCAGACACTCATGGAAACCGATGTTCATCACAACGCCGCGTATAGGAGAGGAACTGGAAAGAAAACCCACGGAATCGCCAGTAATCAGGACTAGGAAAAGCCTATGTTGATACGGATATGTAATGCAACCCCTTAACATCACATCACACTCTGGAAGAGTAGTCAAGGATGAATAGAAACTGCTCATAATATTGTGCTAAAATGAAGAGAACCCAAACTCATGGCATACAAATTGCAGGCCTTTCATAGAAGAATATGTGTATGTAAGGACATGCACAAACATAACATGTTAACCATGGTTTTCTGTAATGGTGGAAATGTAGATGTTTTAATTTGTCCAACATACACACTTCTGTTACTGAACAAAGTTGCTACAGCGATTGTTTCTCTCACAATGAATGAATGAATGAATGAATGAATGAGCACATGAATGTCCCCTTGAGGACTTCAGGATGATCCCTTTGTGACCTCCGCAGCCTCCTCCCTATGGATTCTGATTCTAACCCATCAGAAGGTTCTTCTATCCCAGATACCACCCATTGTATGGCCAGCCGTTAGCGTCCTTGCTCCTTGCTCTGGGGCAAGACACTGTCTCCATCCAGTCAAAACACACAAAATTTTCCAGGCAGGTGACACACTGTCACAATGTATCTCAGGCTAGAACCGTCACCTGACAGAAGCCAGGTCTCTGTGCACACTGAGATGGGTCGGTGAGAGCTCTGGAGTTGTGCCTGCCTGAGTCCCCTAGGGCTCTGTTAAAACTCAGAGCGGAGGCTCTGTTAAAACTCAGAGCGGAGGCGGTCAAGAGCCCGCCTTTCTAACAAGCACCGGGCAATGGATAATCAGAGGGACTTGAAGACACGGGATCCCTGGAGAGGTGTGCAGGGTGTGGGGAAGGACGGTGTTGTCAGAGACAGCAACCAGAATTGAAGCGGAAGGGAGGAAGGGGAAGGAGAGAGTTCTAGAAATCAAACTCCCCTTCCCTCACAGCTCTTCTCGGTCCACATCTGTGCACCCATTCGAGGGGTCCCCAAGGCCGCCCCTGTTTTCTTTCTGGAGCTTCATCTAAGGCTGAGGAAAATCCCACTCCACGCGGGCAGTCCGCAGCTGTTTGAAGGACTCACGCGCATCCTTTGTGCACAGTCATCCCGGGGACCCCAGCTACAGGACATCCCAGCGGCTGCACCATCTGTCAGGCAGGGCAGCCTCCTGGGATGCACGCACACCTCCGTGCAGGGGACCCTATCTGGGTTAGGACCTCCTCCTGCCTGGTGTACGGGTAGGTGAGCTAAGAGACTTGGGGCTCCCTCTAATCCCGTGCCCCTGCCAGGAACCAGCTGAGGCTCGCAGTGATGGAGGAAACATGCTAGCCAAGGTCAAGGTGGAAGGCAGTTGGAGCTCCTGACAGCCTGTCGCAGACCTGCCTCCTCACTGGCCCTTCCTGGGGATGCCGGGGCAGGGATGCCTTGTCGTTCAGGGGAACCTGACTTCCCCAATGAAATGCAGTTAACCAGGACCCAGTGGTGAGGTTTATAATGAGGGGATCTGCCAGTGCGGTATTAAAAATGACCTGGCCCAGGAAGGAAGACAAGTTCATAGCATTGCCCAGCAGCCGCCGGGGCTGGGTAAGACAGAATGAGCTCCTTCCTCACGGGCATCCAAGCCATAGCCCAGGGCCATCTGCCAGCCAGCGGAGAAAAGGCTTCTGCCGGACCAGACACCAGGGTGGATGATCTTTAAGGTCTTTTCCACCTCGAAACGCTGTGTTTTAAAGTGGCAGGGTGACCTGCCTGGGGAGGAATGCCGTGCTTTGTCTTGGAGGATAAGGAAGGAAGAGCGCTCTAATGTTTCACCTGAGGCCCACGG
Source organism: Glis glis (assembly GCA_004027185.1). NCBI lineage: Eukaryota > Metazoa > Chordata > Mammalia > Rodentia > Gliridae > Glis > Glis glis. The sequence goes on from PVJS01024188.1 coordinate 18,300, forward strand.
AGCTCTGCCATGTCCTCTCCCAGCAGGGTAGGGAGCGGGGGCTCCAGTGACAGGCACCGACTCTCGCTCAGGAAGGGCCAGCCAGCTCTGTGAACCAAGAGGCCAGTCTCTCAAAGACAAAAGTCACAACTTAGATGGGGGGGAGTGGACCCAGGCCAGGATCTAGATTTTGAGCATCTTTTGGGGCCCCCAGCCCCAGAAGTGAGTCTGCAGGAGGTAAGAACATGAAAAAGCACACTGCCCTGAAGAGGGGCAGACTGTGGGGAAATGCCCACTCCCTCTCCCACAGGACGCTGCACCATACACTTGGTGTGGTGGAAACACGGGGCAAAGGAAGGTGCTGACCCAGGCCTCAGAATCCAGGTCTCGTCTGAACAATTAAAATCACCAGCTAGGCTGGGTGGGTGCAGTGGTGCATGCCTGTAATCCCAGTACGTGGGAGGCTGAGACAGGAGGATTGCAGGTTCAAAACCAGCCTCAGCAACTTAATGAGACCCTCAGCAACTTAGCAAGACCCTGTTTCAAAATAAAAATAATTAAAAGGATTGGGGGTGTAGCTCAGAGGTAGAATGGCTCTGGGTTCAATCCCCAGTACCAGAATAATGATACTACTAATACGAATACTAACATCGATAGCTGATGGAACCAGACATCAGTATCTTTGAGACTTGAAGGTGCAGCCAATGCTGCATAGTATGGAGCAAGTCCTAGCTCTGCCACCAACTGATCAACCCTGGCAGGTCACATACCTGCCTTGGGAATCAGCCAAAACCTAGACTAAGAGAAAGATCCATCACTCGGGTCTCCTCCAGCAATGCACGTTCTACTGTTCCCTGAAACCTTTCCAGCTTGCCGCGATTCCTACCCACTCAGTCTCAGAACCCGGCTGATGCTCACAGGGGCCGAATCCTAGAATTCCAGTCGCCCCGCCCCTGCGCCCCGCATGCCCTCTCCCCACTGAAATGTTTTCCCCAGGCCTGGAGGAAATGAAAAGGTCACTGGGGAGAGATTTCCATTATGCATCCTTATTGCTTTTTCTCTTTTCTGTAGCAGCTGCAGTTAAGGGCAAAACGTCATTAAGTATCTTGAAATATCTGGCTGTCAAACTAGTCATTCCTGGAGCCGAAGATAAGACTAAGCTGCCTTCTTTCACAAAATGCCCTCATCAGCGATCAGGAACTTCAGTGCAAGACCACGGACTCGACTTCCTACCCGGGAAGAAGTCGCGTGATTAGAAAGTAAAAATATGGTTTTGTGTTAGTCGCACACACACACGCAAATGTCATTAAAATCTACTCGATGTTATTTTATTACAGCCTCTAGGGAGGACAGAATGGAAAGTTAATCGTTCTCCTTCAGGAACCAAGGGCTCTTTCATTATTTTTGTTCTTTTCTGAGGTACCTGATCATATCCGCAGTTCAAAAAGGGGAAAAAAATTAGTGTAAACAACAGTTGTTGGAAATGTTTTTCTATTTTCTCTCATGGAAAAAACGGTAAGGTTGGGGGGCAGCAGCTCAAGCGCTTGCTTAGCATTCAAAGGTCAAGTCAAGCTTGAGCAAAATTGAAGACTCTTGCTTGCATTTCTCTTCTTTTATATTCTGTAACTTGGAACCAATCTTTAACTCTCTCTCTCTCTCTCTCTCTCTCTCTCTCTCTCTCTCCTCTAAAGCTTATAAGCTAATATCGGATTTAAGTTCCATGGGATAGCTAGCAATTTGTAGCTTGAAATTGATGGTACTTGGGACGCTGAGACAGGAGGATCGCAGATTTGAGGACAGCCTCAGCCATGTAGCAAGAGTCTCAGCCACCTAGTGAGACCGTTTCAAAAAACAAACAAAAAAGTAATAATAAGGGCTGGGGGTGTAGCTCAGTGGTAGAACACCACCCCTGGGTTCCATCCCCAGTACCAGAAAAAAAGAAATCGACAGTTTAACAGTATTTGCGCTTACATTTTAAATTCTAAGCACACTTCTGCAGTGCGATCACTCTCAGCACATTCTTAACTCCTGCCTGGAGACCCTCTCCTCCCCTGCTCAAGATTCCTGCCATCTTTGAGGTGGAAGGGGCACCACATGGCACTTGGCTGACCCTGCAGAGCACGTTCCGCCCCACAAGGGCCGCCTGCCCCTGGAACTACTCTCGCAGGCACAAAACAGATTCAATAATTCCTTTTTCTAGTGAGGACAGAAGGGGGCTCCCATCCCAGGTGCTGCCGCGCATATCTCGCCAACTGGAGCCAGAAACGAGGCCACCCAGCTACTAAGGATGCGTGGGGACAGGGTGGCCTGCCAGCAGTGCTGGTGTCGAGGACACAGGGCAGCCACCACCGCACTCTATTGTCTGGGACTCCCTTCCTGGCACGACACAGGGTCCGGCTCTCCATCTGGCCCTCGTCCTCACTCCTTTCCAGCATTTCCATTTCGTCAGGGCCCCAGGGTCTCTCTTTACCAGAGGTTCTGATCTGCGGTCTGTGCTCAGACGGAGCCCATCACTGACGAGGTGAGACGGGCCAGGACCTCTGGAGATCGGAGGTGCTGTTGTCAATAATGCAGCCCGGGTCACATCTCGCTGTTGGATCACATTGGTGGCCATGAGGATTGAACCCAGGGGCATTCTACCTCTGAGCTACACCCTCAGCTCTTTTTTTAAAACTTGCGGAGGGTCTCACTGAGTTGCTGAGGCTGATCTTGAACCTGTGATCCTCCTGTCTCAGCCTCCCAAGTACTGGGTCTACAGGCGTGCGCCACCATGCCCAGCTCTGTTTGCGTGCGTGCGTGCGTGCGTGCATGCGTGCGCGCGTGCGTGTGTGTGTGTGTGTGTGTTATTGGGGATTGAACACAGGGTCATTCTACCTCCAAGCTACACTCCCCAGCCCTATTTTTTAATTTTTTACTTTGAAACAGGGTCACACTAGGTTGGTGAAAGCCTCACTACTTGCTAAGGCTGTCCTTGAATCTTCGATTCTCCTATCTCAGCCTCCCAAGTACTGGGATTACAGGCATGCACCACCACACCCAGCCCTGTTTGCATTTTTTAAATTTTCTTTTTGATGTTTCAACTTCCCAACACTTCCCCTATCTTTCCAACTTGGTCCTTTGTCTTTCCTACCCAGTCTTCTTCTTTCCTCCCATTCTGCAAATATCATTGCTCCTAAAGAACCCTCGGTCTTTGATTGCGCTCTCTCTCTCTCAGTTCTCCCCTGTGAAACCACAGATTCACTACACCTGCATCTGTGCAGGTGACCCCTATCCTCACCTTACTCCCACGGAGCGAGCTGCCTGTGGACAGCTGTGCCCGCCCCAGCAGATGCGTTGACCGCTCCCACACCCCCGCTCTTCTGGGATATTATTTGAAGGTCGTCTGCAACACCTCCCGAGCATCTCTCCAGCCTGTCATTTTAAGGTGACGGTTCAGATGCACAATGATGATTTCGGCGTTGACTTTCAAGTTCCCTCTCAGAGGGTAAAGTCATTTCCTTTATCAAAAGTATCAAGTCTCAGTGAGCTACCAGCTATTGTTCCACACTGCTATTTATTCTATGCCTCACTTAGGTTTAAAGTTAAAGTTATTCTTTGTTCCTCATCCCCCATCAAAGCTAATGGGCCTGTGCCTATAAGTATTACTGGCGTTTCCTTCTAGAAGTTTCTCACATCTCTTCTTCCCTTGGCAATCCTAGCATCGTTAGCAGATGTCCGGCCACTGAGGACCTCTGTCTTCACACCTGGACATGACTTCCTTTCCAGCTTCTCCCCCAGCCTCTGGTGTCTTCCTCTTTTTTGAGCGTGCCCTTCACAATACAACCACAATATTAATTCTCAAGTTCTTTCTGCACAGCGTTCCACTATTCAAAGCATTTTAATGGCCATTCGTCACTCGTGGGCTGAAGGTCAAAGTCTTCCATGTGGGAGGAACGTAATTTCAAAGATGGTGGCAGAAAGTCAATACACCCCTCCCCTTATCTTCTTGGAAGTCAGCCAAAAGCAACACAAAGAATGAAGGAAAAGCTCCATTTTGGATGAAGCTAAGAGTTAAAGTCCCCAGTTCCCAGAATGAGGGGAAAGTCCACCCCAATCAACAGTGATGAACAAGGTGTGGTGGGAAGGAGGTACAGCCACGGCAGGAGGCTCTCAGAGGCAGCGGTCCCCACGGCGGGGCAGTGTGCAGCAGACCGGGGTCAGCCGTGAGAGCAAGAAGACAGGGGGCAGGAGGACGGGGAGCACCAGGATGGAGTCTGCACAATGGTTGGAGCTAGCTTTTTGCAATACAGCAGTGGCAAGCGCTAGCTCTGAAGGAGATGCTGAGCCAGGCTCATGTTGTGGCAGGGTGCCTTGCTCCCAGGGGGACTTGAGGGCTGGTCCTCTCCCCTGACATGCTGCCCAGGGCCGAGTTTTGCCAAGCCCAGTGTCCTGGTTGGGGAGCACCCAGGAAGGGGTCTGCACAATGGATGGGAGCACTCAGGAAGGAGTCTGTGCAATGGTTGGGGAGCACCAAGGAAGAAGTCTGCACAATGGGTGGGGAGCATTGTACAATGAATTTGGAGCATTCAGGGAGGAGTCTGCACAATGGTTGGAGAGCACCCAGGAAGGAGTCTGCACAATGGATACGGAACACTCAGGGAGGAGTCTGCACAATGGTTGGATAGCGCCCAGAAAGGAGTCTGCACAATGGATGGGAGCATTCAGGGATGGGAGCATCCAGGAAGGAGTCTGCACAATGGTTGGGGAGCACTCAGGAAGGAGTCTGCATGCCAGAAGTCATATGTCCCCTGACAGAGGCGAAGGAGAGACTTTTGCTGTCAAACCCACCCAGCTTTGCCCTATTGGGTAGGAAGGAGTAAAATCTAACTGGAATCAACAGGAATCCCTGGGTTGTTAGGAGTTGCCACCTGTCCCAGAGTGCAGCCCCCCCACACACACACCTCAACCCTGCAACCAATAATCCTGCTCTACGAGAAAGTCCCCTGCTCCACAGGTAAGTAGTTGGGGGCGGGGGGACACAGAAAAAGAAAAGTGGCAGGAAGGGGACAGTCACAGGAAAGCGTCCCCAAGGGAGCAGGTGGGAATCCATGGCCATTTCCCATGCATTTAAAACACTCAAACACAGGAAGGACATCCCTGGAAAATCCCTCTCTGAGCTTGTTAAGAAGCAACAGAAAGAAAAAAAAACTACAGCATCACAGAAATAAAGCTGTAAAAGACACCAGGAGGAATAATTACTTCTGAAAGCATAGGTAACGGTGGTTACAAATGAAAAAGAAAAAATCAAACAAAATGGAAAGAAAATCCAGGAAGAATGGTTGGGATAAGAGACAAAATGAGAGGTGTCAAGATAGACAGGAAGAGGAGGTGCAAGTCAGATGTAATTTCCATCCCAGGGGAGAACGGCAGAAACGGGGGCAGAGTAAATAATTCAAGGTCTATTTTAAAGAAGTCTCATGTCTGCACGCCGAAAGCTTACAATACATCCCAGGAGAGACCGACACAGAAGAGTTGATGCAGACGTTCTGGTGAAACTGATGCAGTTCAAAGAGAAAAACTAAAAATTAAAGAGTTCTTTGGATTGGCTGGGCGTAGTGGTGCACGCCTGTAATCCCAGTACTTGGGAGGCTGAGACAGAAGGATCACAGGTTCCAGGAGAGCCTCAGCATGTAGTGAGACCCTGTTTCAAAATAAAAATAAAATAGGGCTGGGGGGTGGAGTTCAGAGGTAGAAGCCCCTGGGTTCGATCCCCAGTAACACACACACACACACACACACACACACACACACACACACACACACGGTTCTTGGAGATTCTGAACAAAAATATCAAGCTGGTTATAACACAGGAACAGAATTCAGGCTGGTCACAGACTGCTCTACAGCAACATTCCGTGCTAGAAGACAGTGCAACAGACACACAGGCCTCAAGAAAAGAAAGAGAGACCAACCTAATGTTGAAACAGAAGTTGGGTGCCTGGCCCAGACTGCAGGTGACAACGCAGCCGACCTGGAGGACCTGGAACTCCTCCACTGCACCTAGGCAGATACGGGGCTCAAGGTGTCAACCTCCTGCTCCACACTGAGACCTGGACCTGGATCAAGAAATAAAATGAAAGCTAGAAGCCGCCAGTGGGTTGGGAAATGTCTAGAATTGGATCCCAGTACAGCGCTCTGCATCAGAACTTGGAATCAAATCCAATTGGTATTGGGAGCCTTCTATACATCTGTGAAAACAATAAAGTTTAGAAAGAGGTGAAGGAAGAGCTCAACTCAGAAAGCCTGAAAAGAGACTAAGGAGAAAGCACCGAAGAAAAAGAAAAGAAGAGAAATAAAAATTGGAGCTGAATTTTAAAAAATAACCCTTGATAGTTGGCAAAGTTTCATGACAAGACATTTGCACCTGGAGGAAAATAGATTTGTTACCAAAAAAGTTCAACATTTCACCTCTCATTAAGGTTCATCTTTTTACACTTTTCTTCTCATTCCCTTATTTAAACTTTTCATCTTAACAGGGATATGTGACCCAACCGACATATAGAGAGATATAAATAGAGATCTATAATATAAATAATAAACAGAAAGATCGATTTGTTCTATTTCTGCAATGGAATCCTTGGCATTCTTTAAACCCAAGAGGTTGTCCTAAGCTGCAATATTCAGGTAACTCTTGTACCCTTGCTTCTACACTTAGATGAACCGGATCTTGTCCCTCAATCACCTTTGATATTAGGACATATTATAGCACAATAGAAGCCATGAGAAAAATAACTTAGAAGAACTAGAAAAAGACACAAAAACACACAGACCAGATCTATGTGTACCTTATTAACAAAACATGATTTGTATGTTGGCTAACAGATCTTAAAGAACAAAATGATTAAGAATTTAATGCAATTATGGGAAAATAGTGTGCAATCTTATTTTTCGAGTTGGGGAAATATCTATGAACAAGATTCTATCACCACTTTCTCTTGAGAAAATTTCCCAACTCCCCCTGGACTACTGATCATTGGTGGAGATCTACAGACCTGTCTTTGAATCGGTTTATAAGTCAAACAAGGTAGATAGTCTTCTTGTTTTACAAGAAAGGTTTGTTTTCGATGTGAGAGAGCATTATTCATTGGGAACACCCATTTTCTCCACCAGAATCACCCCGGGGTGATGTCTGGCTACTCTTGAAAACAAAATCTAGTCTCCCTTCATTCGTCAGTGGATTCTGGGGTGTCTCGGTGCCTATGGCTGTTGTTAATAGCAAGAAATCCGTTCAGGTGAGACACTATGAACCCGGAGGACATTACACTAAGTAATATGGGGAGCCACAGAAGGACAATTACTGTTGGATTCCACTTACATGAGGAATCTAGAAAAGGATCACAGAGGTAGAGAGTGGGGTGGTGACTGCTGGGGGCGGGGGGAAGGAGAACTGGAAATTGTTACTAACAGGTACCAAGTTCCAGGCATGCCAGATGAACCAGCGCTGGAGATGTGCTGAACAGCACAGGGACTAGAGTCAACGATACTGCATCTGTGCTTAAAAAAAGAGAGAGAGAGAGATGGTAGCCGGGCATGGTGGTGCACGCTTGAAATCCCAGTACTTGGGTGGCTAAGACAGGGGGATCGCAGGTTCAAGGACAGCCTCAGCAAATAGTGAGACTCTCACCAACCTAGCAAGATCCTGTTTCAAAATAAAAATAAAAATAAAAATCTGGCTGGGGGTGTAGCTCGGAGGTAGAATGCCCCTGGGTTCAATCCCCAGTGCCACACACACAAACACACACACACACACACACACACACACACACACACACACACACACGAGATGGTAGACCTCATATTAGGGCTTTACCCATGAAACAAGCAAATAGAACCCAAGAGGCACAAGGAGACTGTCCAGGGGATGGGCACCATCATTCTTTGATTGAGGGGAGGGGGGGGGTCGCACAGGTGGGTGCATCTGCCCAAACTCACTCCACTGCAGATATTCAATGTGTGTGTGCTTTTGTATGTGAACTATACCTTCATGAAGCTAGCCTCAGAGGCCAATGGTCGGCTACCTCTAGTACAATCAAAAGAAAAGCATTCTTTGGGTGCAATTTATAATGGATATTCCCTTATTTTATTTTATTTATTTGGCACTGGGGATTGAACCCAGGGGCTTTCTACCTCCAAGCTACACCCCCCGCCCTATTTTTTATTTTTTATTCTTTATTTTGAAACGGGGTCTCACTAAGTTGCAGAGGGCCTCATTGAGTAGCTGAGGCTGGCTGTGAGCCTTCAATCCTCCTGTCTCACCCTCCCAAGTACTGGGATTACAAGCATGCACCACCACGCCCGGCAGAAATTCCCTTAAAGGAAGTGTGTGTGTGTGTGTGTGTGAGAGAGAGAGAGAGAGAGAGAGCCAGAGAGAGAGAGACAGAGACAGAAAGACAGAGAGACAGAGAGACAGAGAAAGAGACAGAGAGAGAGAGATTGGGGATTGAACCATTGAACCCAGGGGCATTCTACCTCTGAGCTACACTCTCAGCCCTATTTTATTTTTTGTTTGAAAACAGTCTCACTAAGTTGTTGAGGGCCTTGCTAAGTTGCTGAGGCTGGTCTCAAACTTGCAATCCTCTTGTCTCAGCACCCAAGTACTGAGATTACAGGCATGGGCCACCATGCCCAGCTCCCTTAAGATAATTTTTTTTCTTTTTGTGGTACTAGGGATTGAACTCAGGGGCATTCTATCACTGAGCTACACCTCCAACCCTATTTTATTTTAAAACAGGGTTTCTCTAAGTTGCTGAGGACCTCACTAAGTTGCCAAGGCTGGCCTTGAACCTACAACCTTCCTGCCTCAGCCTCCCAAATGCTGGGATTACAGGTGTGCACTGTAAAGTTTACCAAGGAATTCTAACACTATTGTGCACAAGGAGAGTACTAGTGTCACCTGGGAATGACTTCAACTTGGCCACCACAGGCTTGGGACAATTATTTGGGTGTTCATGTTGTGGTACAATTGATTTTTAAAATCTCATAAAATTTTAACGAATTGATTGGTTAATTGATTCTGCAAATGTGCTTTGAGGCACAGACTATGCGTCAGCCTCTGTTCCAGGTGTCCAGTGTGGGCAGCAGCAAGAAGACCCCTGCCCTTCTGGAGCATTCTCAACTGCGGCTGATCCAGTGGGAGGAATTCACAGTAAATAAGTGATAATTTAGTGACAGGTGTTAAGTAGTAGCTTTAAAGACACACCCCTTGCTTCTGCCCAGCAAATTTCATTCTGAGATTATAAATCTATACACTCATTCCAGAGACAAAGTTACGGTGCATGATCACATCAGCTCAGATAGAATGGGTTTCTAGAAAAAGGGTCTCAGTGTGCTGGGAAGGGTAACGGAAATTCCCGTAGCATCACGGAGGAGCAGAAAATACCATAGTTACAAGAATGAGAGACGGGCACGCTCACGGGGACTTGCACCTTAGTTACCGCCATAGAAAGAAAGAAAACAGTTCATTTCCTGGCTGTTCCCGCTGCCTACGCTACGTGGAAACACAGTGTGCTGGTATGTCAAGGATTCTTAGTGGTAGCAGCTGGGGAAAATAAGTGTGTGCCTGCTCACTCCATGAGCCACTGAGCAGCTCCTGTACCGAGGTGGAAGTGTGATAAAATCGGTATGCGCTTTTTGGAGGGCACTCCATAGTGAGTGTATCTCATCAATGATATCTTATCAATATATCAATGTGCATCTTATCAATAATACCAACGTGCATTCCCTTTGACCCAGTAATTGCATTTTTTTCTTGTACTTTTTTTTTCCAAACCAAAAAGATGTATCGGCATCTTGAATTTCAAGAGCAGCCATATCCTAAACATTCTTCAACTATTCAGTTTGTGTCCTGCTACTTTCCCTATCCTGACTAAAGCCTTTGTCAAAGACATCACTTCCGAAGGTGTCCTTCACCCGCTTTCCTACAGCGAGGGCTTTCTCACGCGAGCAGGATCCTAATTCAACATACAGCCTTTTCCTGCCTCCTATTGCATTAAGGGGGTACTCTTTAGTTTTTGTTCTTTCTGTGAAACTTGGAGCAACGGCTCCTTTTGAAGTGGGAGAGGGATTTGGTGCAAGTGTTAACTGCTGAGTGGATGGAGGCAGGATTAAGTGCTGAGTGGCAGGCTTTGTTATTGCAGAATGACTGAGTCTATAAGAGAGAGAGGCACTGGATGGACTCAAGAGGGGAACCACCAAGTGCTCCCATACTCCTGCCCATCTTAATCTCCCTCCCCTGGGAGCCAGGAGGAAGGACAGAGTATTGAAGCAAGAGGGCAATGCTCAGGAGAGACGTGAAATACACAGGAAGACAGGATGCCACCTTCAGAAGATGAGGCACAGGAGCGCAGCCCATGAGCCAGGGAATCCTTAAAAATGGCCTGTTATAGCCGGGCATGGTGGCGCACGCTTGTAATCCCAGTACTTGGGAGGCTGAGACAGGAGGATTGCAGGTTCAAAGCCACCATTGGCAGCTTAGCGAGGCTCTCAGCAACCAAATAAGACCCTGTTTCCAAATAAGAAATAAAATCAGGCTGGGGGTGTAGCTTGGAGGTAGAATGCCTCTGGGGCCAATCTCCAGTAAAAAAAAAAAAAAA
>PVJS01024189.1:0-28910 GCA_004027185.1 Glis glis
AGCTCGGAGGTAGAATGCCCCTGGGTTCAATCCCCAGTACTGCAAAAAAAAAATAATAAAATAGGGCTGGGGGTATAGCTCAGAGGTAGAATGCCCCTGGGTTCAATCCCCAGTACCACACACACACACACACACACACACACACACACACACACACACACGAAAGAGAGAGAGAGAGAGAGAGAGAGAGAGAGAGAATATAGAAAAACATAAAGAAGAAAAATGCAGTCAGTAATTTCACCACTAGGAAAAACACCTGTTATTTCTGTGAAACCCCAATTGCTTGTTTGCTACTGTTTGTTTTTTCTTTTCTTGGTGGTATTGGGGATTGAACCCAGGGATGCTACACCACTGAGCCTTTTTTATTTTTTATTTTGAAACAGGGTCTCACTAAGTTACCACGTGGTGGCCTCGAACATGTGATACTCCTATCTCAGCCTCCCAAGTAGTGGGATTACAGGCATGCGCCACTCTTCCTAGCTCCCAAATTTTCTAGTAACCTCTTTCCTCTTTCTAAGTCCTCCTTAATAGACTATTCAGGATATTCAAAGTGGAAGACTGACTTTAAATCTAAGGGTCCTTAGGATTTTTATGGAAGGGATGGGACTGTAGGAAAAACCTACAAATTGCTCCAGAGATGACATCTTGTTCTTATTTAGTTTTCTTTGAGTCATTAACAGTCGGGCGCCACTGGTGCTGAGACTTATCATTATTATAACCGCAAATGGGTTAATGCCCAAACAAAGCTATATTCTTGGGGCCGGTTCCCAGTTTTACCACACAGACCCCAGTAGCAGCACCCTCCATGTTCCAGGATAATGCTTCACAAATAAGAGATGCCAAATGTTCAGCCTAGACCCAAAATTCTTTTCTTTTATCTGGTATCTTCCAGTTGCTAGCAGGGCAGAGTAAAAGGAAAAATAAATAAATAAACATCAAGCCAACAACCCCTAAAAAAGAGGCTGTGTGGTTTAGTGGTCAGACCACTAGCCTGGATGTCAGGATTGTTGGTATCCAGTTCCAGCTCTCCCACTGACTGGATGGATGACACTAGACAAGTCACTTTTGTGACTCATGCCTCAGTTTCCCTCCTTAGAAAAGGGGAAAGTGGCTGGGTGCAGTGGTGCATGCCTGTACCCCCAGTATGTGGGAGGCTGAGACAGGAGGATTGTAGGTTAGAGGCTAGCCTCAGCAATTTAGCGAGACCCTATTTAAAAATAGTTCAGAGGTAGAATGTCCCTGGGTTCAATCCCAAATACCACCAAAAAAAAAAAAAAAAAAAAAAAAAAAAAAAAAAAAGAAAAGAAAAGGGAGAAGTGCTTTATTATCTGCAAATGGCTTCAGGCTTCTTGGGAATAAAGTAAAATTATCATCCTTAATAATTACTATCCTATTACTTTATTAATATTATGGTAATAAACCACAGGTATGGAACTCCCGTATCCTTAAGCTGCATGAGGGGAGTTGTAGATGGGGGGAGACAAATACTTTTTTCTATCAGATTTGCAGGAATTCTCATCAAATACCAACTTAGCAAATTCATTACCTCAAAATACTAAACACTGCTCCTAGTTTGGCTCTGACCCTTAGTTCTTACCACATCCAAACTCAGAGTGACTCACAGGAGCCTAGAATTGAGACACATATACAATTTTAAGGGAAAGGGAGAATTAGGAGGTTGGACACTTCTTGCTGGAGGAGGCTAAGAATAGGACATTCAGAACACAAAGAGAAGAACCTTCTCTTTCCTTCTCCTCCCAGTGTAGGTGGTCTAATGGTTCCCAGTCCTTTGATGGCATGGTTGTTTTTCTTCTTTCTTTTTCACAAAACCTCACCTTGTTGGAGGGGGAGAGCACTTACTAAAAAAATGAGGACAGAGTGGCTTTTCTTTTTCAGCTAGGTTTGAACTCTGACAATTGCTACATACCTCTGACCTGTTGTTAGGAGTGGAAAGGAGCAAAAAGAGAAATATCTAGGAACTTGAAAACCAACGAATATTCTTTGCTTTTAAAGGATAAATGAGCAACTGGGTATATGAAGAAAAAAATCTAATAGGTGTCCTCTTTCTGCACCCTTCACCTCAAGAAGTGAAGTGTTTTTGTAGGAAAAAGGAAAACATTTGGGAAGGGTGAGAAATAGTAAGGGATAGGAGTAGAAGGAGGGTCTAAAGCTAAAGAGTAATTTGAGAGGAAATGACAATTTACAGAGGACTTAATGAGCACCTTTTGTGTATCCAGCCCTGTCTTAGGATAAAAGGCGCATCCCTGACCTCGAGAAGCAGCCAAGATATAATTTGCACGGGAAAGCACTTTGTAGCAGTTTAAGATAGTAAATACCAAAGGGAGGGATAAAAATAGGTAAGCAGATGCTGTTTATGGGAGTTCATGGGTGGGAACGATTATTGTGAATTAGTATAACAGCTGTATAAAGCAGGAATAGTTATGAAATTCAGAAACTGCGGATACGGGCGTCTGATCGTAATTCTTCGACCTCAGGAAATATGACAGATTTAAAGGATGCTTCACCTCAGACACCTCTAAACCCAAATCCGCAAGAACGGGAGTCCAAAGAACCTGGACCGCCGCGAAGCGACTGCTCCCGGAACTTGCGTGGCCGGCTCGGCGTTGCCATACGGAGACTGTTTGCGTGACACCCCCTCCACCTCCTCTCTCGCCTCCCGCTGCCTGGGTGCCATGGCAACGGAGAGAGCCGGCAACCTAGGTTCCGGAAGCTAGACAGCTGGAGCTTGGAAGCTACCCGGGTCAAAGGATGCTGAGTCCGGAGCGCCTAGCCCTACCGGACTACGAGTATCTGGGTAGGTGCCTCCTTCAGCTTCGGGGGAGGAAAGTGAACGCGTTAGGCCGGGTATGGGCGGAGGCGGGGCGGAGGCGGGGTATGAGTGCCAGGGGTCGGGTGGCAAAGGGAGGGGCGGAGAGGCGCGGGTGCCAGGGCCTGAGCATCTGATGAGGGCCTCGCGGGAGGAAAAGTAGCATCTGGGAGGGTAAAGGATGTCTGGTTCGGGCTGGAACTCAAGCAATGCGGATTGTGTCCAGAGTGAGCCGGGTTGGAGTTGAGAATTTGAGGCCCTATTGTTGGGGTATTATTGATATGCTTGTGGTAGGGGAGTAAGTACCCTTGGAACCTGAAGTTATTCCACTAATTATGTATTTTACCGTTATAGTGACAGCTAACATTTTTAGCGTTTCTTTTACATTAGGTACTGTGCTAAGCATTTTACATGCAGTATTCCGTTTTTGAATCTTCTCAACAGCCCTAGGAAACATTACTGTGTTTGTTTCCATTTTGCAGATGGAGAAATTAAGGCTGAGATTAAGAAATATTATGCTTCTTAGCATAAATAAGAAGTGGTAGTACTAGAATCAGAACCTGATTTACTTATTCCAGAACTTGACTCTTACCTAACTCTAGAGCTAAGGCTGTAGTTGTAGTACTGTACTTTGTTGAGCTCCTTCAGTGTGTAGGGCATTTACTGCATGAAAAAAGATGCACACACACACACACACACACACACACACATATGCACACACATGCATTTTTTAAAAATTGGTAGGAGCGGGGCGTGGTGGCGCACGCTTGTAATCCCAGTACTTGGGAGGCGGAGACCGGAGGATCTGGGTTCGCGGCCAGCCTCAGCTACTTAGTGAGGCCCTCCGCAACTTCGTGAGACCTGGTTTCAAAATAAAGTATTAAAAAATAGGGCCGGGGGTGTAACTCGGAGGTAGAATGACCCTGGGTTAAATCCCCAGTACCACACACACACACAAAAAAAAAAAATTCGTAGGCTTAAAGCCGAGTATGGTGGTGCACCCCTGTAATCCTGGTACTTGAGAGGCTGAAACAGGAAAATCACAGGTTGGAGGACAGTCTCAGCAACCTAAGAGACCCTGTTTCAAACCAAAAATAAAAAATAGGGCTGGGGATGTATCTTGGAGGTAGAATGCCCCTGGGTTCAATCCCCAGTACCAAAAACAACAAAAAACAAAACAAAACAATTCAACAATTCATAGGCTTAAATTTTTAGAGGCGTTTTAAACTTACAGAAAATTGAGCAGATAGTACAGAGTTCCCTTGTGTCCTCCGTCTCTTAGTTTCTCCTATTATTAGCATCTTGCATTATGTGGTACATTTGTTATACTTGATAAAATAATATCAATACATTGTTATTATTTGTGTGTGTGTGTGTGTGTGTGTGTGTGTGTGTGTGTGTGATGCTGGAGATTGAACCCAGAGGCATTCTACTTACAAGCTATACCCCCAGCCTTATTTTATTTATTTATTTACTTATTGTATTTTTGTGGTACTGGGGATTGAACCCAGGGGGATTCTACCTCCAAGCTACACCCCCAGCCCTATTTTTTTTATTCTTTATTTTTGAAACAGGGTCTCACTAAGTTGTGGAGGGCCTCACTAACTAGCTGATGCTGGCTGCAAACCCGGATCCTCCAGTCTCAGCCTCCCAAGTACTGGGATTACAAGTATGCACCACCACACCCAGCTCCTATTTTATTTTTTATTTGGAAACAGGGTCTCACTAAGTTGTTGCAGGTCTTGCTAAATTGCTGAGGTGGGCTTCGAACCCACAATCCTTCTGTCTCAGCCTCACAAGTACTGGGATTACAGGTGTGTGCCACCATGTCAGGCTTCAATACATTATTATTAACAAAAGCCATTATTGTTAAAAAAGAGTTTACATTATGGTTCACTATTTGTGAACAACTTTGGGGTTGACAAATTCATACTGTCATGTACTTACCATTACAGTATCAAACAGAAGTTTCACTGCCCTAAAAATCCTCTGTGCTTCACCTATTCATTCCTCCTCCCTTGGCAGCCACTGATCTTCTGTCTCTAAAGTTTTGCTTCTTCCGGAATATCATTTAGCTGTAGTCCTACAGTGTACAAACTCTTCAAATGGGCTTCTTTTTCTTACCAACAGGCATGTAAGGCTTCTTCATGTCTTTTTGTGGCTTGATAGCTCATTTCTTTGTGTCACAGGATAATAATCTATAGTATGGCTGTACTACACACATTTTGTAATGAAAAACAATTGTTAAAATTTTTGAACTGGTAATATGGAGACTTGATTTAAAAAATTAAAAAATACAGCCGGCACCATGGTACATGCCTGTAATCCCAGCTATTCAGGAGGATAACAAGTTTGAAGCCAACCTGGGCAATTTAGTGACACCCTGTCTCAAAATAAAAAATAGGGCCTGCGTGTAGGTCAGTGGTAGAGCATCCCTGGGTTCAATCCCCAGTACTACATGCACGCGCACGCACGCGCACACACACACACACACACACACACTGCATATTTACATCTATGTAATGAGGTTTATAATAAAAAGGCTCCTCTTATCTCTTTCCTCCAGTCTGCCATGTTTCCAGCCATTCTTACCCCCTCGCCCCCCAGTAATTACTATTACTGGTTTTTTCCTGAGTAGCCTTTTAGAGTTTATTATGTACACAAGGGAGCATACAGTGCATACTTTTTTCATTTAATATATCTCAGAATAATTTATGTGTCAGTGAAGTTTCCTTATTTTTTAAATTTATTTTTAGTTACACAGTATTTAAATAATCCATTTAACCAATTCCACATCGGTAGATAATGAGTTGTTTTTAGCCTTTTGCTGTTACTAAAAATGTCTCAATGAATATCCCACAATTTTGTTCATGTACAAGTAGGTCTGCAAAGATGAATTCCACAAAGTGGAATTGGTAGTTCAAGGGCATGTAACATTTGAAATATCGATAGATATTGCCAAATTGCCTTTCACAGGGGTTGTCCTCTTTTATACTGCCACCAACAATGTGAGAAAATGCCTGTTTTCTCACAATCTTGCCAACAAAATAGGTAAAAGTTTTGAATTTTTTTCATCTATTAAGTGACAGTCTCAGGGTAGATTTAATGTTCATTTCTTTTATGAAATTGAATGTCTTTTCACCAAGTTTAAGGGCTACTTGGTCTTTGAAAGACACACATACACACACACACGTTTCAGGGAGAGGGTCAAGGGGAAAGATAGCTTAAGAGAGTGATCACATCTATTAATCAGTTATATCTGTATTAAATGTATAACAATATCAGTGTCTAACAATATCTAGACTGCTAAGGATTTTATGTATTTTATTTCATCTACCCAGTACTCAATGAACCTATGAAGTATTTGAAAAGCCTAGTGTGTCGTTCAGTTCCTTGGGTGTTTGCTTGGCATATTTAGTATAGTGGTGCTGTGGTGAGTAGAAGTTGATGGTCTCTTCCTAAGTGGCCTCAAGTGGAACACTAAATCAGCGCATTGTTGACAATGGATTTACAAACAGAATGAAAGTCTCAGGTTGGTTGAAAAAGCTTCAGTGTTCATGGAGTCCATCCACCCACCTAATACTTGAATTCTGGACACATGTTCCTTCAGCATTTAAAGCAAACAGCTGTTGCATGTTCAAGTGTCTTAACTCCCTGTCCTAACAATCACCTGGACATCCATACTGCCCTTAGCACAGTCATGTTACTCACTAGTTTCCTCATGGTTCATCACACCTTACGATTTTCCTGAAGTGCATTTGTTCTTAGAGAACCACCCTTGCCTACTACAATTTGGTCTCTCTTAAATGCTGTTTTGAAGCATTCACCCTCAATTTAATAACCTTTTAAAACCACTGCCTGGGCATGGTGCTGTGTATCTTTAACCCTAGCTACTTGGGAGTCGGAGGCAGGAGGATTTCAAGTTTGAGGCCAGCCTAGGCAATATAGTGAGGCCCTCTCTCAACAAAACAAAACAAAGAACTACTCCCTGTTGGTTAGATTATATTTGCTGGTTTAAAAATTTAAATACCTAGCTGGGTGTGGTGGCGCATGATTGTAATCAGTACTTGGGAGGCTGAGACTGGAGGATCACAGGTTTGTGGCCAGCCTCAGCTACTTAGTGAGGCCCTCTGCAATTTAGTGAGAACCTGTTTCCAAATAAAAAATAAGCTGGGTGTGGTGGCGCAAGCTTGTAATCCCAGTACTTGGGAAGCTGAGACTGGAGTATCCAGGCTCGTGGCCATCCTCGGCTACTTAGTGAGGCCCTCCGCAACTTAGCAAGACCCGGTTTCAAAGTAAAGAATAAAAAATAGGGCTGGGGGTGTAGCTCAGAGGTAGAATGCCCCTGGGTTCCATCTCCAGTACTGCAAAAAAAAAAAAAAAAGTCTGGGGGTATAGCTCAGAGGTAGAAGGCCCCTGGGTTCAATCCCCAGTACCATTAAAAATTTTTTTTTTAAAATACCTATGGGCAGCCAGGCTTGGTGGCATACGCCTATAATCCCAGTGCTTGGGGGCTTGAGACAGGAGGATGGTAAGTTTGAGACTAGCCTCAGCAATTTAGCAAGACTCTCAGCAACCTAGCAAGACCTGGTTTCAAACAAAAAATTAAAATAAAAAAGGGCTGTGGGTATAGCTTGGAGGTAGAATGCCTCTGGGTTCAATCCCCAGTAACACACACACACACCAAAATAAAATTTAAAAGAAACCCTATGGGCTTTAACTTTGTCTCTGTGTTATTTTTACAAATTATAAAGTCTCTTGCATGAGTAGGCCAGGAGAAGAAAATACATATAGAGAAAAGAAAATTGCAGAGACAGGGCTGCCCTTGGCATTCAGTGAACCAAAAAAGTTTAAGCTGAGTATCCCTTGGTAAGTGCATCTAGAACTGTTTTGGATTAAGGTATAAATTACAGGGATACCTATAGAATGAATATCAATAGATAGCCCTTTCTTCTTGCTAGTCGGGGATTGTATTTGCCTCTTTGACTATTAGTGAGGAAAACAATCTTTCATCATGTTGGGTAAACTGATCCTTTCCCCAATGACTTTGTGGATTAGGAACCTGTAATCATGGCTTGGCATGGTTTAGGATTTTAAGATTATCATTAAAGAAGAGCTCAGTGATATTCATGCCTGCAGTCATCAGAATGTAGTAATAGAAATTGTCCAGACCTGAGAGGGGGGAGAGAGAGAGAGGGAGAGAGGAGGAGGAGGAGGAAGAGAAGGAGGGGGAGGAGGAGGAGGAGGAGGAGGAGGAGGAGGAGGAGGGAGGAGGAGGAAGAGTCTGGTAAGGAAATAAGTATAGAACCTTTTGTGTAAGACCCATGAGAGATTTCCAGCCTTCTGAAGCTACTTACTGGAGGCTTCCGCCAGAGGCTGAGGTGTGTCTGTGTATCAGGTTGGGTGTGGAGAACTCTCTAGAGCCGAAGGGCAGCCTGTTCTGGTCCCCCGTTTGCAAAAATACACCACCTACGTGCTGACCTGAGAATAAGCAACAGGGTGTGAGGTTTATTTTTTACTCCACCTAATCTGGTGAAGTGCTTGCTTTCACTTATGCTCCAAGTTGGCTTTTCTGTTTCCCAGGAACCTGCTTGTTCTCACTGAGGTTGGTAATGAGTTGGCATAATAGATACCTCTAGGAAATCAGAGATTGTCTTTCTTCTTTTGGGTCTATGTATGCATTTATAGGAATCACAATAAATGGCTAGGTTTTGGATTTTTTTAAGCTAGAGTTTTCTTTTCGGTACTGGGGATTGAACCCAGGGGCAGTCTACTTCTCAGCTACACCCCCAGCCCTATTTTATTCTTTTTATTTTGAAACAGGGTCTCACTAGGTTGATGAGAGTCTCACTACTTGCTGAGGCTGTCCTCAAACCTGTGATCCTCCTGTCTCAGCTTCCCAAGTACTGGGATTATAGGCATGCGCCATCATGCCCAGCTACACTCCCAGCCCTTTTTAATTTTTAATTTTTTTGTGGTACTGAGGATGAAACCCAGGGGCATTCTACTTCCATAATACATCCCAGACCTATTTTTTATTTGGAAACAGGTCTCACTAAATTGCTGAGGCTGGCTTCGAACGTGGGATTCTCCTGTCTCCGCCTCCCAAATACTGGGATTACAAGCATGCGCCACCATGCCTGGCTCTTAATTTTTAATTTTGAAATAAGGTCTTTCTAAGTTGCTGAGGCTGGCCTCAAAGCTGTGATCCTCCTGTCTCAGCCTCCCAAGCACTAATATCACAGGCATGCACCACCATGCCTAGCTATAGTTTTGTGGGTTTTTTTCTTGTGTGTATGGTACTGGGGATTAAACCCAGGGGTTTTCTACCTCTGAGCTACACCCGAAGCCCTATTTTATTTTTTTTTGTTTTGAAACAGGGTCTCAGTAGGCTGGCCTTGAGCCTGAGATCCTCCTCTCTCAACCTCCAGGTACTGGGATTACAGGCATGTGCCACCATGCCGGGCTATTCTTTTCTATTTTTAAATTATAGTTTTTGAACTCTGTATATGCCTGGCAATACCTTCTCTTGCTTAATCCTTGCAAACATCATATGAAGTAAGTACTATTATTAGTCCCATTAAATAATTATTACTATTACCTCCTCATTTATGAATAAGGAAACAAGTTTAGAAAGATGGGTTTATTTGCACATGGTCACACAGGCAATGATGTGTAATAAAGCAGGGTTCAGACCTAGGTTTATCAGATTCCATAGCCTGTGTTTTTGCCTCTCCACCAAAAAGATAAAAAGAAACAAACAAAAACAACTATTGGCTCAAAGGGCAGTGATCTTTGTTTCTCTGTTAAGTATGGAGCACTTAAACAGTCCATTAGTTGCAAGTAAGTTTCCTGGGAACAGGAATTATGTTACTCATCATTTTATACCCTCCTTTCACAATGTAGACACTTCATTATATATAAAGGAACATGAATAATCTGGATTTAGGGCACCCCAAATATGAATAGCTAGCAGCAACAACTAAGACTTACTAAGGATTTCCTTGTACCAGGTACCATCTTTAGTGCTTTACATGTATTTATGCATATAAAGATAGTTTCATTTGCTATTGCCGTTTAACAGATGAGGAAACTGTAGCATAAAAATACTGAATAACTAGTGAGTAAGTGGTAGAAACAGATTATAATCCAACAGTCTGATTCAAGTCCACATGGTTAAACTCTATGTTATAAATACCCTGAACGACTTCAAAAATATGGCTTCGCCAGGCATGGTGGTGCATGCTTGTAATCCCAGTACTTGGGAGGCTGAGACAGGAGGATCGCAGGTTCGCGGCCAGCCTCAGCTATTTAGTGAGGCCCTCCACAACTTAGTGAGACCCTGTTTCAAAATAAAGAATAAAAAAATAGGGCTGAGGGTGTAGCTCAGAGGTAGAATGCCCCTGGGTTCAATCCCCAGTACTGCAAAAAAAAAAAAAAAAAAGGCTTCAACTATTGCATAGACCTATACATGGATCCTGGAGTAACTTCAGTTGATTCCAAAGGCTTCATTTAACATTTCTGCCATGAGGGGGCATCCTAGGAATCAGGATGGATCTGGAAATGTTAAAATTCCACTTCTCTCTTGCCATTGGACTAATTTCTCAGAGGCAGGCAATGAGGAAGATAACTTGTAAACCATTTGAGATAGTTATATTGACAATAATCTATGTACTTTGGGTAGCTGTGTGACTTTGAAGAAGTTACTTAACCTCTCTGTGCCTTGGCTTCCACATCTGGAAGATGTGGTTAATAGTAGAACTTATCCACTTAAATATATGTGGAAAATGGTAGAATTCATGCATATGAACATTTAGAGCAGAGCCAGGTTTCCACATTGTATCTACATTATGAAAAGAGAGTCTACAAAGAAGCGTAAGATATCCTTTTAGAATACCTGTGTAGGTGCTCAATAAGTATTAGCTGTTCTTTCTATTACTATACAGTTTTATAAACGTGCAAATCACATCTGTGGCAACCATGAAAATATGTTCCTCGTATTTCCTACTGCAGGGAGGAGAGGGAAATTGACCCCCTACCCCAGGTCTGAATGTAACGCACTTCCCATGGGCTGTGCCCAGTCAATGACTGGGCAGAACAGACCCACTTCTATGAGATGAGTGACTCCTCTGCTGGGCGACTTTGGCTTGAAGAGCCTCACTGCACTGCTAAGCCCGTCTCTGCCTTCTTTCTCCTTTACTAGAGTCAGATCTGCATGTGGTCTCTTCTCCCAGGCTCCTCTGGCTTTTTCTTGTTTTCTGTTGAGGGCGTTACCCCCCAGTACATCTCTTACATGTCTGATCCTGTTTTGGTGTCTGCTTCTCAGCTACCTGGACTGGGACGGCATCAACAGTCACTGATACTGATACAGTCCCCACTCATACAGCCATGAGGTTGAAACAGTGTAAGTCTTGGCAGGAGACTCTTCCTATGTGGAAGTCTCTTAAGTGTTACTAATCTTATTTTTTATATTTGTTGATATGATAACACATGAAATTTACTAGTCTGACTGCCAGCCACAACTTTAATTTTTTGCTTTTGAATGAATCCCAATAAACGTTGTCGTCGTCATCGTAGTTGTCGTCATCATCATCATCATCATTTTGTGGTACAGGGGGTTGAACCCAGGGACATTCTACCTCTGAGCTATACCCCCAGCCCTTTTTATTTTTTATTTTGAAACAGGGTCTCACTAAGTTGCTGAGAGTCTCATTATTTTGCTGAGACTGTCCTTGAACCTGTGATCTTCCTGTCTCAGCCTCCCAAGTACTGGGATCACAGGCGTGCGTCACCATGCCCAGCCTGATAAACTTATTTTTGTTTGAATTTAATTAGTGAACCTTCCAAACCCGATCCTATACTAGGAAACATTACTATTTAATAAGCAATAAGCTAGCAGAAATCTTCTTAGGACCTAAAAGTGTTGAGTTGTTGCAGAAGGAAATGAAATACAATATAATAGATGTTACACTGACTTCCTAAGTCTTTGGAAACTTGATTTATAATATATACAACTAGTCACTTTAAAATAGTCATGAACATGTTCACAAAATCATCTCTTTCTTTTCTTCCCTCCCTTCTTATTTTCTTCCTTCCTGAATACCCTCTCTTTATAAAGGAAGGTATGAATATAAAGTGCCCCTTACCACAAGAAACATGCCACATATGGGAGCTGGGACATGCTCCTAAATGACCATAACCCAGAAACAGGGTATTAAGTACCATTATGGAGTGTGTGAGCTGTATAGTTCTGGAGCCGGCAGCTCTCTTGGTTCTACCCCAGTTTGGTCGGCAGCTTCTCAGTCATGACAGGGGCAGCAATTCCCTTGGTGGCCCAATTCTGGAATGTGCCTTTTGGGAGTTCCTGGAAGTTCAGCCTGCACTCCCTTCCACCTTTCCAAGGACTCTGTAAGCTTTTTAAGCTTTTTGTTGGAAAAAGAGAGCACAGGCAAATGAATTCTGAGGCATGTTGTTCCTGACCCTTGGTCACTCCCATTTTTCCAAAAGAAATTGCAGGGTGATTTCAGTGTTGTTCCAAAAATAGCTCTTTAAAAAAATTTTTTTTTTTGGTACTGGGGGATGAACCCAGAGGCATTCTACCTTCAAGCTACACCCCCAGCCTGATTTTTTATTTCTTATTTGGAAACAGGGTCTCACTAGGTTGATGCGAGTCTCACTACTTGCTGAGGCTGTCCTTCAACCTGTGATCCTCCTGTCTCAGCCTCCCAAGTACATGGATTACAGGCTACCAAGCCTGGCTTGCTCTTTAAATTTTTGACCTTGCTTATCAATTCTGTATTCAAGTAATCTTAAAACCTTTTCTTCAAATGCTGTCCAAAAGTTGAGGATCACTTTTTTTTTTGCACAAATACTATATTTGCTTAGTAACTCTAGGAAGCCAAGTAAATAATTGAAGTTTAAATGTAATAATGGTAGGTCAGAAGAGACATGATCCATTAGCCTCTTTAGTTCATCATCCTGTTTATATCCACAGGGCACTTATCACAGTTATCTTGTTTTTCTACTTGGATACTTGGTTATTGTCTGTTTCTTATTAGAATGTAAGCCATGAGGGCAGGCTTTTTCTCTCAGTATCTCTAAAATCTAGCACAGTACTTGGGCCAAGTGAAGTGCTCAGTTGTTGAATGAATGGTCTGCTTTAAGTAACAGAATAAATTTTAAAATAAATGGGGGAAAGGAATCCAGTTCAACAAATAGTTATTGAATTCCTACCATGTGAGAGACACTATGTTTTTTCCCCCTTTCATGAATGAAAAAAAGGACGACTGATTTAAATCTGCCTGGATTCCTTTGGGTTTAAACTTTGTACTTAAGGTTAATTTCTTGGTTGATACCATAGTTTCTACATTTTGGTTAACCAACGGTAAGATTTTATCCATTTTTCAAAAACTGGTATTTTAAGATAGAAGGAAATTTTATACTATTTTGGGATATCTCTGTGAGAACCTGTCCTTAAATTGGGTAGAGTGATATGCTTTGATTAAGAGTAGAATTACCCTTGTAAACTAATCCCTGGGTCCTCTTTCTGTGTTGGGATCACCCTTGTACTACTTCCCTAGCAGCCTTAGGAAATAGCTCATTCTATGATTGGAATTTCAAGTCAAAACACATTTATCTGAGCAGAATTTTAATGATTTATCAAAGAGAAGAGGGATTTTCCCAAACACTTCTGAACTTACCAAATTACTGATCCCATTAGCTATGTTTTTTCTTAAGCACCTTTCTTTAAACAAAGCAATTACTGCTGAAATCATCAAATGTATTTTTCATAAAAGCTTTTGACTAAGTTTTGTTTGATTAGCAGGAACCCAGTAAAAGTAAATATTGTTTGAAAAGGCACTTTCAGAGCCCTTTCTTTTTCTTCATTGAATTAGCTTTTAAAAGCACTGTTCTTTGGAGAGAGTAAGAGCCTTTTTTTCCAGCTGTCCTATTGTGTAGCTCAAGGTCTTGTTAATACTATTATCTGTCCCCAAGATTACAGGTAATTGTGATAAAACACAAGATTCAGTTTCTGTAATCTCAGACAGAAATCGGCTTGTGCCCCAGGACTTTATATTGGGTGTTTGTTAAATTCAGACTTCTCTCACCTGGGATAACCCTGTTGCCCTCCAATAAACAGAGGCATCTGGCAGGGACTGGGCTGCATTAGGACCCTCTGTATTTTTTTTTTAAATTCATGTGGCAGAACTCCTCCTGTGGCCAGCTTACATACAATGTGCTCTAAATGGGAAAATTATATATTTTAAAATAGGCATGTTCGAAACAATAACACTTTTGAATGTGAAATGTACCAAAGGCCACATGTCTCTGGCTTTGCTTGTCAAATGGAGAGGCTGCCAGAACCGCTCGGCTCCATGGTTCTCATGCCCCAAACTCCTGCAAACTGACACATAAGTAGGCAACACACAAAGAAGTTCAGCCCATGAGAAAGTGAGCTTGGGCACTTGGACTAGCCTCCTTTCTCTCTGTGTGGAGTTCTTTCCAGCTTGCTTCTTCTGTCCCATCTTAGTTCTTCAAAAAGGAGAGATTAAATGTGTCTGGTATTTCAGCATGTTAACTGCATGGGCAACATGAGGCTAGCACTCAGGCCACTGTTCGGCCTGTCATATGGAAGGAATTGCTTTTCAGAGGAGATTATAATTGTGTATGTAGCCACACAAATGCACATTCTGCCTGAAGGAAAATGCACAGAAGAGGAAGCCTTATGCTGCCACTCAGGTCTCTTTGTGGAAGGCTGCATAAGAAGCCCTTACATGACATAGTCACCTCTTTTGGGCTTAATGAGTCATCTTTTTGTGTGTTAGCTACTTACAAAACATAAAAAA
Source organism: Glis glis (assembly GCA_004027185.1). Lineage (NCBI taxonomy): Eukaryota > Metazoa > Chordata > Mammalia > Rodentia > Gliridae > Glis > Glis glis. The sequence goes on from PVJS01024189.1 coordinate 14,674, forward strand.
TAAAAAGGAAAGAAGAAATGCACTCTTCCCTAAGTGAGTTGCTTTTACTGGCCCTGCAGCTTTGTCTCAGAGTTTTGTACATTCCTGATGACATCATTTACAATGCTAGTGCACAGACAGTAAACAAAAAATAATTTTGCTTTTGGGCATCTAGACAAAACTTTGAAAAGAGAAATGATAGCGGTATGCTTTATAAACAGTGAGCACATGAGCTGAAACAGCATGCATGACCCTGGTCCTTTTTGGAATGTGATGCGTTGAAAGATGGCTGTAGAGAAAACGAGCGGCTCAACACCCTTGAATTATGTATTCAGACTCCAGTCCATGGTCTAGTGTTACTCCCAAGCAGGATGTCCTAGCAAGTGGATAAAAGCAGGCTTACCACCTGAAGAAGTCTTTATGCTCCTTGAGCAGTATTATTTCACCTATAAAAATGGAAAAGGAGATATTGCCACCTACCTCACAGGAATGTGAGACGATTGAGAAGATAAACGTGGAGTTCTTTATAGGGAAGGTGTTTTGTAAATAGAAAATACTATTATTATTCTCCTTGATCAAATTTCCCCAACAAGTCGAGTTGATAAAAGCTACCTCACAGAGGGTTGAGAAGGTGAATTAATTAATTAATGTCAAGTATCTTGAAAGTAAATTATTTAATGAGACCTAAAATTGAGTTTCTCTTTTGATTGTCTACAAAGCATCAAACCTGCTGTTTAGACATGACTGCCTTGTAAAATCTCACACGTGCAATCTTTTGGCTTGTCTTCAAGGGTTGGCATGGTAGAGAATGGTGACTGTACAGGTACGAGTCTTCAGGGAGAATGGCCCTGCCTTTTTTCTCTTCAAGGTTATGTCTACAAATAGCCTTTGGAGTCTTGATAATCTTTGTTGCCATGTCTGGACATAGGGACTATTTCAACCTTTGCTCTTCCAGCAAATATTTATTTTTGATTTCATATTTTTAAAGGAGAAACAAACTTGCAAGGAAAAGAAATGGCTGATTTGTTTCTCATTGTGCACTTTTTCTTACCTTTCCTGGTGTGGTAAGAGAAAAAGCTATTATTGAAAATACTATTATTGAAGCTGGGCATTGTGGTGCACGCTTGTGATCCCAGTACTCGGGAGACTGAGACAGGAGGATCACAGATTTGTGGCCAGCCTCAGCAACTTAGGCTTTCTGCAACATAGTGAGACCCTGTTTCAAAATAAAAAATAAATGGGGCTGGAGGTATAGCTCAGAGGTAGAATGCCCCTGGGTTCAATCTCTAGTACACACAAAAAACAAAAAAACAAAAAAAACCCCCAAAACTATCACTGATACCCAGCTCTCTACCTGGAACATTCTCAAAATCAGCCAAGTAATAGAAACAGCTTTGGCTGTTATTGTTAGAGAAGAAGGGACACCAGAAAACAATTTATATTTTTAAATGACAAAATTATCATTGATATATCTTCTTCCATTTTTGTTGGTATTTGAATAAGATTTTAGGTAGAAAAGCTTGAGAAGACTCCTTGGGTAATTTTAGAGATTCAGAATTTTCATCATTTGTTTCCAGTTATGATTAGTGGCATTTGGGAATCTTCATTTCTCAGATTTTGTTTTCTATTAAATGACACCAAAAGAGAAAAGTCTGTTTCATTTAAATCCTAAACCCTTGGGCAGGGACCATGTCTCTTAAGCTTTTTTTTTTTTTCTTTTTTGCGGTACTGGGGATTGAACCCAGGGGCATTCTACCTCTGAGCTACACCCCCAGCCCTATTTTTTTTAATTCTTTATTTTGAAACAGGGTCTCACTAAGTCGCGGAGGGCCTTGCTAAGTAGATGAGGCTGGTGGCGAACCTGGATCCTCCTGTCTCAGCCTCCCAAGTATTGGGATTACAAGTGTGCACCACCACGCCCGGCTGTTTTTTTTTTTTCTTTTAAACATACAGATAAGAGTGAGGCCCTGGATTCATCCCAGCACTATAAAAAACAAATAAATAATCAAATGCCCCCCAAACAAACACATACACACAGAGATGATATTTCAACTTCCAAGTGGCACAGCTGCCTCAATACTGTCTTAAGCAGAATGTGGGTTCAAGTAGATGTTTTTGGTGTGCCAGCTCAAATTCTCAGATCTAAAGCACTGGAAGTAGACAGCATTCTCAGTCCTCACAAGAGATTTATGAGGAGATCCCTGACTGATCCCACTTTTCCTTGAGGAAACTGAGATTTAGGTTATGTAACTTGTCCAAGGCCACTGAGCTACTGCGTGGAGCTGCAGTTTGAATGAGGTTTATTTGACTCTACCTCCAGTGTTAGTTAGCCTCTGCCTTCTTTCAGGTCCTGTTATTTCTTTTTTTTTTTTTGCGGTACTGGGGATTGAACACAGGGGCGTTCTACCTCCGCGCCACGCCCCCGCCCTATTTTTTAAACTTTATTTTGAAACCGGGTCTCACGAAGTTGCGGAGGGCCTCACTAAGGAGAGAGAGAGACAGGGAGAGAAAGAGAGCGAGAGAGCTGAGGCTGGCCGTGAACCCCGATCCTCTGGTCTCCACCTCCCAAAGTACTGGGATTACAAGCGTGCGCCACCATGCCCGGCCAGGTCCTGTTATTTCTAAGGGCCCTATTTCCTATTCAGTTCAATAAGGATTTAAGTGTCAAAACTTAAGTTTAACAAAAATTTCTGCAGAATACATAGTATGTTCCCTAGATTCTGTGGCAAAATATGTAGAATATGATTAATTTTCTTGATTGTATGTCAGTATTTTAGACATAATTTTTTATATTGTGCTAGAGCTATGTTATTACATATACCCATGAGGGTAGATGTTATCTTTATTATACATAGGAGGAAATAAAAAAACTTATCCTGGCGTGGTGGCACATGCTTCTAATCCCAGTACTTGGGAGGCTGAGACAGGAGGACCACAAGTTCAAGGACAGCTTCAGCAAATAGTGAGACTCTCATCAACCTAGGGTAACCCTGTTTAAAAAAAAAAGTAGGACTGGGGGTGTAGCTTGGAGATAGAATGCCCCTGGGTTCAATCCCCAGTGCTATAATGAATGAATGAATGAATGAATAAATAAATATAAAATAAAGAAACCTAAGTAAGGCCAGGTGTGATGGTATAAGCCTGTAATCTCAATATTTCAGAGCCTGAGACAGGAGGATTGCAGATTCAAGGCCAGCGTCAGCAACTTAGCGAGGTTCTCAGCAACTTATTGAGACCCTGTTTCCAAATAAAAAATAAAATAGGGCTGGGGGTGTAGCTCAGAGGTTCAGTCCCTAGTGACACACACACACACACACACACACACACACACACACCCTAATTTTTCCAACATTTATATAGATAGCAGTTGGTAGAGATAAGATTTTATTCTAATTTTTTATTCCAGATTTAGTGGTCTAGGGGCCAATCAGTGAGACCCTGTTTCAAAATAAAAAAGTTAAAAAAAATAGGGCTGGGGGGTGTAGCTTGGAGGTAGAATGCCCCTGGGTTAAATCCCCAGTACCGAAAAAAAAAAAAGAATTTTGCCTCTGTAGGTTTTTTTTTTTTTTTTTTTTTTTTTTTTTTTTTTTTTTTTTTTTTTTTTTTTGCTATTTTTTGGTGCTGGGGATCAAACCCAGGGCCTTGCGCATGCTGGGCAAGCACTCTACCACTTAGCTGTAGCTCTTTTTATATATTTTATTGTGAGACAGGGTTTCCTAAGTTGCATAGGCTGGCCTCAAACTTGGAATCCTCCTGTCTCAGCCTTCCCAGAAATTTGGATTTCAAGTATGTGCTAAGGTGCCTAGTGACTTTGTAGTTATTAATTAATGATAAGAACTTCCCCCTATACTCGCAGTTCCCCTCCCTCCAGACTAACATTTCCTACCAGGTTAGTAAGATGCTGAGATCTACTAAGGTTTGGCACTTAAGGTGTTTTCGTGCTCCTCATCTCGCAGGGTATAAGTTAGGGTGAGGGCTGAACTGCTGTTATAAAACAGACCCATCAAGCCGGGCGTGGTGGCACACGCGTGTAATCCCAGTACTTGGGAGGCTGAGACCGGAGGATCCAGGTTCGCGGCCAGCCTCAGCTACTTAGTGAGGCCCTCCACAACTTAGTGAGACCCTGTTTCAAAAATAAAGAACAAAAAATAGGGCTGGGGGTTTAGCTCAGAGGTAGAATGCCCCCTGGGTTCAAACCCCAGTACCAAAAAAAAAAAAACAACACACCCACCCTCACTTCATCTCCCCACCACCAGCACAATGCAGTGGGTTATACAAAAAAAAGCAAGAGCTTTATTGTTCTCTTACTTAACCTAAATCCATGATGTGCAAGCCAGTGTCTGTTCTAGGAAGTCATAGGATTTCAGGCTGGCAGGGCAAGCCATTTAAGATACATGGTTTCAAGGATGACTCAATTATAACCATTTCTAGCCAATGAGAAGAGGGAGGAGCAAATCCAAGGCAAGGATCTTTTAAGCAAGTGAAGAAGTTGCAGATATCACTTTGCTCACATTTTGTAGGTGAGAAGTTAAATAAAAGGCCCTGCTGCCGGGAGTGGTGTCGCACACTTATAATCCCAGTACTTTGGGAGGCGGAGACCGGAGGATCCCGGTTTGCGGCCAGCCTCAGCGCTCTCTCTCTCTCCCTCTCTCTCTCTACCTAGTGAGGCCCTCCGCAACTTCGTGAGACCCGGTTTCAAAATAAAGTATAAAAAAATAGGGCCGGGGGTGTAGCGCGGAGGTAGAACGCCCTTGGGTTCAATCCCCGGTACCGCAAAAAAAAAAAAAAAAAAAAAAAAAGGCCCTGCTAACTGCAGAAGAGGCTGGGAACTGAAGTTCAATAGGACGATCATATGTGCAAGAAGAACGGGAGCACAGGTTTTAGGGGGTACATACAAGAATTGGCCATAGGTAGTATATATAGTGGTGATGTCGCTCCTACGCAAGGTGAGGTGCACTGTTGGTAACTGCTTGCCCTTATTCATAGTTGAGGCACAGATATACCAGTGGGCATTTGACTTTTTCTCTTCTACCTCTACCTCTCTCTCTTTTTTGTGTGTGCATTTCAGTCACACATCATAGTGAGGTTCAATGTGTTAAAAACATGTGTGCATACAGCTCTTTGTGTATTTTCCTTCACATCCCACTCTGCTGTCCCCACCTCTCTCCCTACACAAGTTAGTGAGATTGGTAGTAATACCTTCACGTATTGCCATAGTATTATTTGAACTGTTTCCTTCCTTAGTCTTCCCTCTTCCCCTCCCTCTCACCCCTAACCCCCTTTACTCACTTAGCATAATATTCTTGCGTTCTATCCGTTTTCCTGAAAATTACATAATTTTGTTCTTCTTTATGGCTGAGTAAAATTCCATTGTATATATATACTACTTTTTTTGTGTGTGTGTGTGCTGAGGACTGGACCCAGGGACATTCTACTCCAAGCTAAACCTCCAGGCTTATTTTATTTTTTTGCGATACTGGGGATTGAACCCAGGGGCATTCTGCCTCCGAGTTACACCCCCCCAGCCCTAATTTTTATTCCTCATTTTTGAAACAGGGTCTCACTAAGTTGCAGAGGGCCTCACTAAGTAGCTGAGGCTGGTCTCGAACCTGTGATCCTCCTGTCTCAGCCTCCCAAGTACTAGGATTACAAGTGTGCTCCACCATGCCTGGCTTATTTTATTTTTTATATGGAAACAGGGTCTCACTAAGTTGTGGAGAGACTTGCTAAATTTCTGAGGCTGGCTTTGAACCTGTGATCCTCCTGTCTCAACCTCTCAAATACTGGGATTACAGGTGTGTGCCACCACACCAAGCTGCCACATTTTCTTTATCCATTCATCTGTTGACAGATAATTCACAATAGTTAAGTTATGAAACCAGCCCAGGAACCTCTTAAAGTAGAAAGGTGTTTCATCCTTTGTTCTCCACACTTCTGCCTGGTACTACAGCTCAGTTGTTCCCATTTTATTTTTTCTTTCTTAACTCCTATGTTGCCTGTCATTTCTCTTTTTCACTTCCTGTCCTTTGTAAACATTTCCAGCTAATCAGAATAGCCCTTTTTACACTTTAGTGAGCCATTCACTTTAGTAGGACACATGTAATTTTAGGGACGTGTGTGTGTGTGTGTGTGTGTGTGTGTGTGTGTGTGTGTTTGTGTGCTGGGATTGAACCCAGGGGCATTCTACCTCTGAGCTACACCCCAGCCCTTCTTATATTTTATTTGGAAATAGGGTCTCACTAAGTTGCTGACAGCCTCACTAAATTGCTGAGGCTGGCTTCAAACCTGCAATCCTCCAGTCTCAGCCTCCCAAGTACTGGGATTACAGACATGTGCTACCACACTCGGCTGGATTTTTAGTTCTTTATTTTATTTTATTTTTTATTTTTATTTTTATTTTTATTTTTTTGTGGTACCGGGGATTGAACCCAGGTTCAACCCAGGTTCAAATATATTCAAATATATTTATATATATTTATATACGTTATATATTATTAATGCACATGAATATGTACATTATGTAAATGTATATATTTCTATTGGGGGTTAGAGACCCATTGTAGGAACCTAAATTTTGTCACTAGAAAGCTAGTTTTACAAGAAATAAAGATATTTCCCCTCCTAGACTGAGAGTAATTGCTAAAAAATTGAGGAGGAGAACCAGGAAAGGGCAGTGCCACAGAAACCAGGGGAGGAGAGTTTCAAGACAGAGTGTTCAGTGAGATTGGGTGCCTCAAGAGAGGTGAAAGGAGAGAGGAGCTGCAAAGGAGGTTGCAGATGAGGCGATTAGGGGAGGTTTCTGTGGAGTAGTATGGCAGAATGCCTGGTTTTCTTGGATTGAAGAGTAAATGGGAACAGTGAAGGAGTAGAAATGAGGCTAGATTGATTCTTTTCAAGAAGTTTGGCTGATTAGAGAAGGAGAGGAGATAGCAAGAAGAGGGAGGGAGAGTTTGTTGTTTTTAGTTTTTAGATGGTAGCAACTTGAATATGTTTATAGGCTGAAGGAAAGGAGTCATTGTGTAGGGAGAGAGGGAAGATCCAAGAGAAGGAAAGGATGAATAATAACTGATGGAACACATTTTCAGAAGAATTGGGAGGGAATTCTGGGGTCAAAGGCAGAGATGCAAGACTGTTTTGGAAGTGTGAATTAGGGCCGTATTTATCTATTAGGCACTGTAGGCATGGTGCCTAATCTACAAACTCATGAGTTTTTTTTGTGTGTTTGTGGTACTGGGAATTGAACCCAAGGACATTCTACCTCCAAGCTACAATCCCAGCCTCAGCCCTTTTTATTTTTGTTTTGTTTGTTTGTTTGTGGTGCTGGGGATTGAACCCAGAGGCATTCTACATCTGAGCTATACCCCCAGCCCTATTTTATTTTTTATTTGGAAATAGGGTCTTGCTAAGTTGCTGAGGCTGGCTTTGAACCTGCTACCTTCGTCTCAGCCTCTCAAGTACTGGGATTACAGGTGTGTGTCACCACGCCTGGCTTATTTTTTGTTTTGAAACAGGGTATCACTAAATTGTTGAGGTTGGCTGGAACCCGCAATCCCTGTCTCAGCCTCCCAAGTACTGGGATTACAGGAGTGTGCTACCATGCCCAGTTGATTATGAGATCTTTGAAAATATGTGACACCAGCACTAAAGTATGGATAAATGTTAAGTTATATATCTTTAAAACATAATGTTACCTTTATTGTTACATTTAGCATTTTCAAAGGTTTTACTATATTTGAAAGCAACTTATATAGTTAAGATTTTTCTCATTAGGAGAAATTTCCAAGTGAGAAATCAAATCCTAAAATGGTCTCAGAATGACTCTAGAAGGAATTGTATCTTTGAACAATAACTGTACACAGTGAGGATGGTGAAGGACATAGATAAACTTAGAAATGGATCTAGGAGTTGCTTGTCTTTACCTGATGATCTTTTGTGTGTGTGTGTGTGTGTGTGTGTGTGTGTGTGTGTCTGTGTGGTACTGGGGATTGAACCCAGAGGCGTTCTATCTCTGAGCTACACCCCCAGCCCTATTTTATTTTTTATTTGGAAACTGTCTCACTAAGTTGCTGAGAGTCTCCCTAAATTGCTGAGACTGGCCTCAAACTTGCAATCCTCCTGTCAGCCTCCCATGTACTGGGATTACAGGCAAGCACCATCACACCTGGCTTCATATTTTTTTATATTAAAATCTACTTGGCTGTTTGTACTTTGAAAGGATCTTTTACTTTTGCACATTTGTGTAGAAAATACTGGTTCATTTAAATATGGCAGATCTTCCAAATGTGTATTCATTATACAGTATCAAAAGACCACATTCAGCCAGGAGACGTGGTGCATACCTGTAATCCCAGCTACTGGGGAGGCCGAGGTAGGAGGGTCACAAGTTCAAGGCTAGCTTGGGCAACTTTGCAAGACCCTATCTCAAAATAAAACATAAAAAGGTTGGGGATGCAGCTCAGTGGTAGAGTACCTGTAGGTTCAATCCCCAGTACTCCAAAAAAAAAAAAATACATTTATTACTATCACTATAGATCGTATAGGAAATGTCTTTAAGAATTGGGAAGCTATCAGGCTCATGGCAGATATAGAAATTCTCCAAAATTTTAATTTTTCCCTTAAAAGCTTGACTTGTATCATTGATAACAAATACCCTCAGTTGTTTTCCTTGTAGTAACAGGCTCATTTTGCTATTTTTTGTGTGTGTGTGTGCGGTACTGGGGATTGAACCCAGGGGCATTCTACCTTTGAGCTACACCCCCAGTCCTATTTTTTTATTCTTTATTTTGAAACAGGGTCTCACTAAGTTGTGGAGGGCCTCACTAAGTAGCTGAGGCTGGCCGCGAACCTGGATTCTGCTGTCTCAGCCTCCCAAATACTGGGACTACAAGCATGTGCCACCACACCCGACTTTTCATTTTGCTAATTGTTGAGAATCTTTTTTTTTTTTTTGAGCCAAATACCCAAGTCTGAATAACCATGCTTTGTAAATTAGGTTTTTTGTTTTGTTTGCGGTACTGGGGATTGAATCCAGGGACATATTCTACCTCTGAGCTACACCCCCTCCCTATTTTTTATTCTTTATTTTGAAACAGGGTCTCACTAAGTTGCGGAGGGCCTCACTAAGTAGTTAAGGCTAGCTGTGAACCTGCAATCCTCCTGTCTCAGCCTCCCAAGTACTGGGATTACAAGTGTGCTCTACCACACCTGGCAAATTAGGTATTTAAAGTAAGACATTGTTTTAGTAAAAAAGCAGCTAGGTGAGTTCACATGTCAGTCTTCAAGCACTTTTATATGAGACAACTGTCAAGCCTCAATATGCACCAGAAATGTTTATTGAGCTGGGTGTGGTGACACATGTCTGTAAACTCAGTACTTGGGAAGCTGAGACAGGAGAATCATAGGTTCAAGGCCAGTCTCAGCAATTTAGCTAGATTCTCAGCACCTAGAGAGACCCTGTTTCAAGACAAAAATTATAAAAAGGGCTGGGAGTTTAGCTCAGAGGTAAATGCCTTTGGGGATGTAGCTCGGAGGTAGAATGCCCCTGGGTTCAATCCTTAGTGCTACACACACACACACACACACACACACACACACACAAATAAACAAACAAACAAACAAACAAATAAATAAATAAATAAATAAGTAATAAAAAGGGCTGGGGGTGCTGGGCATAGTGGTGTACACCTGTAATCCCAGTACTTGGGAGGCAGAGACAGGAGAATTACAGGTTCAAGACCAGCTTCAGCAACTTAGCAAGACTCTCAGCAATCTAGCGAGACCTTGTTTCAATACAAAAACTATAAAAAGGGCTGGGAGTTTAGCTCAGAGGTAAATGCCTTTGGGCTCAATCCCCAGTACCACAAAAAGAGGGGGTCTGGGGCTGTAGCTCAGAGGTAGAATGTCCTGGGGTTAATCCCCACTACTACTACTACTACGACTACTACGACTACTACGACTACTACGACTACTACGACTACTATTACTACTACTACTAATAATAATGTTTTACACATACCTCTTTATCCATAGACTGTTACAAGACATGTATTTAAAGGTTAAGTGTCAAGATTTGATGAAAGCACCGGGCGTGGTGGCGCACACCTGTAATCCCAGTACTTTGGGAGGCGGAGACTGGAGGATCCGGGTTCGCGGCCAGCCTCAGCTCTCTCTCTCTCTCTTTCTCTCTCTCTCTCTCCCTGTCTCTCTCTCTCTACTTAGTGAGGCCCTCCGCAACTTCGTGAGACCCGGTTTCAAAATAAAGTATAAAAAATAGGGCGGGGGGTGTAGCACGGAGGTAGAACGCCTCTGGGTTCAATCCCCGGTACTGCAAAAAAAAAAAAAAAGATTTGATGAAATTAATAACATTTACTATGTCTTTAAGAACAAGACCTTGGGCAGATTAATTATCCTCTCTGTGTGCAGTTTCTGGATTTATAAAATGAAAGGTAGTTAGACTGTTATGACCAAAAAATGAATAAAACTCTTAGAACTGTTTCTGGCAGATAGGAAGAACTCCATAAATGCAATTTTTTTTTTTTTTTTTTGCGGTACCGGGGATTGAACGCAGGGGCGTTCTACCTCCGCGCTACGCCCCCGGCCCTATTTTTTATGCTTTATTTTGAAACCGGGTCTCACGAAGTTGCAGAGGGCCTCACTAAGTAGAGAGAGAGAGAGACAGGGAGAGAGAAAGAGAGAGAGAGAGAGAGAGAGAGAGAGAGCTGAGGCTGTCCGCGAACCCGGATCCTCCGGTCTCCGCCTCCCAAAGTACTGGGATTACAAGCGTGCGCCACCATGCCCAGCTAGAACTCCATAAATATTACCAAATCTTGTCATTTTTCCAGTTCATTTAATGAGGCAAATATTGTATTGATTCTCTTTTTGTGTGTTGATGTATGTGTGGTACCGGAGATTGAACCCAGGGGCTTTGTACCTCCTAGCTACTGCACTCCCAGCCCTATTTTATTTTTATTTTGAAACAGGGTCTTGCTAGTTTGATGAGTGTCTTGCTAACTTGCTGAGACTGTTCTCAAATCTGTGATCCTCCTGTCTCATCCTCCCAAGTACTGGGATTACAAGTATGTGCCACCATGCCCAGATTGTATTGATTCTTTAACGTGGGGCTGTGGGTGCAGCTCAGTGGTAGAGCACTTATTTGCCTAACATGTATGAGGAGGCACTGGGTTTGATCCCCAGCACTGAAAAAAAAAGAGAGAGAGAGAGAAAAGAAAAAGACCACCAAAACCAAAAAATCCTAAAAGAAGAAACTATAAACTATTATTAACAGATAAAATTTCAAAAAGTTTAGTTAAGAGATCGAATTGGCTTTTATTAGTAATACATGAATCAAGGCAGCATCTCCTCTAAAAATTTAGGAAAAGTGCTCCAATGAGCTGAGCAGAGGAGGTTGGCTTTATAGGCAGATAGAGTAAATTTACACTTTTCTGCATATTATTATACTTAAATTAAAAGTTTGAAAATGTATGTTAGTTTTTAGCTTAAAAATAAGCAAATGAAAAAGAATTGAGATCCTAAAAATAGATGCCAAAGTACAAATCTGTTTAATCTGTGACAAACTAATTATAACAAAATGTCAAGAATTCATTAGTTGAGATAACTAGATTTCAATATGAAAGGAATAAATTTAGATTCACACCTCATACCATATGGTACATTGAATTGCAGTTGAATTAAAATGTTAAAATGTTTTTATAATTAGGGCTGGGAATGTAGCTCAGTGGTAGAGCACTTGCCTAGCATGTGTAAGGCCCTGGATTCAATCCCAACACTGCAGAACACACACACACACACACACACACACACACACACGCATGCATGCACACACACATTTTTATAACTAGGAGAAAATAATAAAGTATACTTATGCCTGAGATAAATTTTTAAATATTTATTTATTTATGCACTTATTTTTATGGTACTGGGGATTGAGCCTAGGAGTATTCTACCTAAGAGCTATACCACCAGCTCTATTTTATTTTATTTTGAAACAGGGTCTTGCTAAATTACTGCCATCTGGCCTTAAACCTGAGATCCTCCTGTCTCAGCCTCCCAAGTACTGGGATTACAGGTATGCACCACCAGGCTAGCCACATTATTTTAAATAAAAAACTGGGGGTTAGGGCTATAGCTTAGTGGTAGAGCTCTTGCCTAGCATGTATGAGGTCCTGGATTCAATCCCTAGCACTGCAAAAAAAAAAAAAAAAAAAAAACAAAGAAAAACCAAAGAACTGGAAATAATCTAAAAAGATTTTTGTATGTAAGTAATGTTTTGAAATGCAATAATAGTAATGATCTTCTAATTAAAAAAATATTAAAGTAGCAGGTGTGGTGGCACACACCTGTAATTTCAGTACTTGGGAGGCTGAGATAGGAGGATTGCCGGTTTGAGGCCAGCCTTAAATATTCAGTGAGACCCAGTTTAAAAATAAAAAATAAAGCTGGGGGTGGTGGCGCACGCTTGTAATCCCAGTACTTGAGAGGCTGAGACAGGAGGATCGCAGGTTCGCAGCCAGCCTCAGCTACTTAGTGAGGCCCTTTAAGGCAACTTAGTGAGACCCTGTTTCCAAATAAAGAGTAAAAAATAGGGCTGGGGGTGTAGCTCAGAGGTAGAATGTCCCTGGGGTCAATCCCCAGTACCGCAAAAATAAATGAATAAATAAATAATTAAATAAGAATGTAGCTTAGAGGTAGAATGCCACTGGGTTCAATCCCCAGTACTCCCCCCCCAAAAATTAATGTAAACGACTTAATAAGATTGCTATGCTGGGTATGGTGGCACATGCCTGTAATCTTGGTGCCTGGGAGGCTGAGACAGAAAGATTGCAGGTTTGAGGACAGCCTCAGCAAGCTAGCGAGACCCTGTTTCAAAACAAAAAATAAAATAGAGCTGAGGGTGTAGCTCAGAGGTAGAATGCCCCTAGGTTCAATCACCAGTCCATGGGGGGGGGGGAGATTGCTACCAGATTCATGATTGTATAATTTTTTTTTTGCAGTACTGGGGATTGAACCCAGGGGCATTCTATATCTGAGCTACACCCCAACCCTATTTTTTTATTCTTTATTTTGAAACCGATCTCACTAAGTTGTGGAGGCCTCACTAAGTAGCTGAGGCTGGCCGTGAACCCAGATCCTCTGGTCTCAGCCTCCCAAGTACTGGGATTACAAGAGTGCGCCTCCACGCCTGGTATGATTGTATAATTTCAAGAAAATGAAATTGAAAGAAAGTTTCTTTGGTTTTTCCTCTCCACCTTGGCACCATTCAAATTCTTTTCAGTTAAACATTTTCCTTAAACTAGGTTCATTTAGCAAGGGTTTCTACTGGTCGTTTTGGTTTGTTATGACAAAGTATAAATTCAGAGAAATGGAAGAGAATGTAGGAATTTCATTTTCCATATCTACTTATTGTAAATATCGTAGAAGCAAAATGTTTACTTACATTTATCTGGCTTCCAAATTGTCCTGGAGAGTAAAAATCCTTCTCCCCCATGATCTAGTGAAAACATTAAGTTGGGGACTTAAATATACTTTGCATAATGCTCCAAGGAGTCATCTTTAGTCCCAGGTTAGAAACCAGATCTCATGTAATGAGCCCCCTTGCTGGGGCTGCTGAGCCTGGTACCTGTCTGTGGGATGGCAGTGTAGCACTGTTGAAGATCTGGACTGACGGTCACTTCACCTGTCCTTGATGAGTTGAATTACTTGGGCAATATAAATGTCCCGAACAGAGATTTCTGGAAGAAATTGCAGAAGTATTTTATACTGGATAGAATATTGTCCTTTATTTATGTCATGATCTATGAGAACAGAAGGGACTTCTTTCTACTTCCTAAAATAAGGAACATCTCAGCAGATCCACTTCCATTTAAGCACTTTCTAGAAGACCCACACCTTTGTGTGTGTGTGTGTGTGTGTGTGTGTGTGTGTGTGTGTATTGGGGTTTTGAACCCAGGGGCATTCTATCTCTGAGCCACAACCCCACCCCTCTTTATTTTTTATTTTGAAACAGGGTCTTGCTAAGTTGCTGAGGCTGGCCTGGAACCCACAATCTTGCTCTCTTAGCCTCCCAAATACTGGAATTACAGTGTGCTTCAACTCCTGGCCTCACCAAAATATTTTGCTTTCATGTTATAAGTTGATCACATGAATAAAGCCTATTGAAAGAGAAGCTGAGAGCCAGGCGGGTGGCGCACGCTTGTAATCCCACTACTTTGGGAGGCGGAGACCGGAGGATCCGGGTTCGC
>PVJS01024190.1:0-28890 GCA_004027185.1 Glis glis
TTACAAGTGTGCACCACCACGCCAGGCTAAACTTCCTCATTTGTAACACGGAGGCCAGGAGCAAACTATAAAAGGATTACAAAGAGCCCCTTCTTCCTCAAGTAATTTTTATTATTCTCAAAAATACAATTCTGCCAGTGTGTGGTGCACGCTTGTAATCCCAGTACTTGGAAGGCAGAGACCAGAGGATCCGGGTTCGTGGCCAACCTCAGCTACTTAGTGAGGCCCTCTGCAACTTCGTGAGATCCGGTTTCAAAATAAAGTATAAAAAATAGGGCCGGGGGTGTAGCTTGGAGGTAAAACGATCCTGGGTTCAATCCCCAGTACTGCAAAAAAAAAAAAAAATACAATTCTGACAACTGATAGATAAAGCACTGAGGGGAAATGCAGATCTTTTAACAAATGCCCATGGTCATGCAACTCACCCAGAAAAGTGCTTTTCTAGTCAAAGCAGGAGCCATGAATCCTCTATTGTGGTCATTATAATGGGGTGTAATATGAAAGCTCTGTCTGCAGGACCATCTTGGTTGCCAGTGAGGACTCCTTTGTTTTCACCAAAATTTTACTGTATGGGATGCTAAACCATTTCTTCCATAAAGGACACTTAAACTACACTACATGGAGTATGTTCTTAAGGGCATAGGTGTTCAGGCCTGGTAGAGTTCATTCCAAATCCCAAATCTACTGCTTCACAGCTTTTTTTGCTTAGGAAAATTAACAAACCCCTATTTATAAAAGAAAAGAGTAATACCTCATAGGGTAATTGCAACAGTGGACGAGACAATGTGTGGCGTGGAATTGGTGCAATGTTTGGTGCACAGTATGGACTCAGTGAATGACAGCTTCAAAAAAACCAACCTGAAACAAACCCACTCTACTGCTGTGATCTAGCCCAAAGGCAGAATGTGTGTTGTGTTTTCTCAAACTTAATTGGTCCAGAGCCTACCTCTTTCCCTCAAAACCTACTCTTTGTTCTGTCTTCTTCCCCCCAACCATCTGGTGGCTCGATTCAGAAATCCAGAAGCAATCCCAGAGACTTTCCTCTTACTTTATCCCAGTGAAGACTCAGACACACCCCACAGTCACAAGTCCTGCAGACCCCACCCTACAGCACCTCTTCAATCCCATCCTCTCTATCCCCACCCCGAACTGTTGCTCTTAACGTGTTGTGTCTCCCCACTTCCAGTCTTGCTTCTCTTTAGTGCTGCTTCTCTATAGACTTTCCCCAGGATGACCAACTTCAAACACAAATCTGGACATCTTCCTAGCTTACAACTTCAGAACCTCCCACCAGCTTCTGGGATCAGGTTGAAACTCATTAGCTGAGCCCAAGAGGCCCTCGCATGACAAGACTGCCTCTGCCTTCAGATTCATCCCCTCTGCTTCCCCCTACATGCTTCATTCAAGCTGCTCACAATTCCAGGGCTTTTATCTTTCTTCACTCCCAATCTGCTAGAATGTCCTCCTCCTCTTCTAGCTAACCATTACTCATTCTTCAAAAAACATGAACAACCACCTGCTTCAGCTGCCCTTTTCTGATCCTGACCCTTACTAGTTTAAATGTCCACCCCATTGCTGTCTCTCTATCTAGAATATAAGCTCCACAAGGGTGGCAGCCCTGTGTCCTTGTCTGATCTGGTGTCCCCAGTCCCTGGCAGTGGGTGACACACAGCAAGTACTCATTAACTGCTGTCTAAGTGAATGACGGTATTTCTCCTGGTAGAATCCAAGGTTAGAATTCCAGCAGAAAAATGATTATGTAGTTTATTCACATGCTTATTTCAGCCAGTCACCTTCCATGTCAACCTATCTAAGGAGGATCAGACACCCACCAACATCCCTTAAAGATCTCATCTGGACCACTGAAAACTAGGCATGAATCATGTCTTTCTTAAGACTGGCAGCCATTCCTGTTTCAAATCAGACCTGGGAAACACTTGGTTGTTACTGTGTGTGTGTGTGTGTGTGTGTGTGTGTGTGTGTGTTAATTGTGTTAATAGGGATTAAACCCAGGGACATTTTACCTCCAAGCTATATCCCCAGTCCTTTCTTATTTTTTAATTTGAAACAGGGTTTCGCTAGGTTGCTGAGAGTCTCATTACATTGCTGAGGCTGTCTTTGAACCTATGATCCTTTTGTCTCAGCCTCTCAAGTACTGGGATTACAGGTGTGCACCACCATGCCTGGCTTCAGTTGCCACTTTCTAATATGAAATGGCACCTAATTCAGCAGAACCAAGGTTTAGCACTGAAGGTACATTTGCTAGTCTGCAACTGGTAGCCAAGATCTTGGCCTTAGACCTAGGTCTTATTTACCTTTGTATCCTCAACAATGCCTTGCATGATAGTAAGTACCTAATGTCTGACCCACCTACATGGATCTTAAATAAATAGCTTTGGAGGGGAATAGAATTCTGAATGCTTCCAATTTTAGACTTCATTCCATGTATTTTGAGTGGTTTCTTTCATTAGTCTACAATCCCCTTGTTTGATTCACCTTTGTAATCCAAGGGCATCTTTTGCATAGTAAACACTAAATAAATGTTTGCTGAATTACACTTAATTGTCAAACCCAGCCAGCAAATGAGTTTGTAGCAAGACAACTGTCACTTTACTTGTTATGGGAGCCACTCCACTCACTGAAGAGATGCAACCAAAAGAATCCCTCCTCTAATATTGTCAGTTCACCCTTCCCCATCAGTACTTGGGGCAAACATGAAGACCAGGGTGTGCATCGATGCATGGACAGACTAAAATTTGCGCCCAAATCTGTATAGTCAGTATGACACTCTAGGCTACTTTTCTGTAGCTGTCACCTTCAGTGTCAGTATCCCTGAGGGAGGTATACTAGAATAAGCACCTAATCAGAGTTGGGAAATTGTAACCTCTGGCCCCACCTCTGCCCATAACCAGTATGGAGATTAGCTTCTCTAAACCTTCCTCTTCCCATCTCTAAAGACAGCTGTCTACCTACTACATGGAGTTGTTACAAGGAACAAATAAGGTCTTAGAAGCAAAGGTGCTTTGAAAACTACAGCATGTTTACACACATGAGCGTTCATTCACGTTGCCTCCCATGTGCACATGTGAGCAGCCCTTGAACTGACTGCCACTGTCCCCATTTGGAGATAGCTCAACTGCTCCCTGAAGTCTACTTCCCTCTCTCCAGAAGCCCTGGGAGCAGTGGGTGGAGACACTGGAATAGCTCAGGGTCATTTTCTGTTTGTGTGAGCCTTCTGCCCTGTAGCCCCTGACAACACTTCAGGATGTGCTTATGCAGCCCTGGTTTGTTTCCATGGAGACAGGAAGCTCTGCTTCTCTTCAAGCCTAAGCTAATGGTTTTCATCAAATCCTATTTCCTCTGAGACTAGTAAAAATGCTACGATGCTTCTCTCCACACTTCCCCTTTAAATAGGAAGCCGACCAACACACCTCACAGCATTCCTCCCACCAATGCCTGGGTCCCCTGGGATGGGGACCTCAATCATTTCCACACTTGGTCCCCAATGGGTCATGAGCACCTGCCCCCTCCCACCTGAACTTTCTTCCTCATTTGCCCAATCCAGGGGCCAGGTGTGTCTCCCTAAATTGCTGTGTCTCTCTGCTCTTGGAATAGCCTTGGGACACAGCATTCAAACTGCTTGCAGGTCGCAGGAAATCTGTTCCCTGGGGATGAAACTTTCAGAGCTATTTCCGAGGCAGCTTCAAAGTGCAAATCCCAACCAAAGCCCCACTCCAACGAGAAAGCCTCCGTCCTCTCCAGAGGCATGAGAGAGCCGACCGGCAGCAGAGAAAGCCCGCGGCCCCTCCTGTACACAGGGCCAGCTGCTTCTGAGCCCTCTGCAGACACCAATGAAAAGCCTTTAAATGTTGGAGCGACGTGTGGAGCATCCAAACGTGAAAAAGAAACCAGGACAGAAATATTTCCATCCCAACCTGCAAGGCCCCTATTGTTAACACTCGTTTAGATGTCAGAACTATTCCCACCAGCTGTTCCCAGCTGCTGGTGCCACTTCCGAGGCTGCTCCAGAAGTACTAAGGAGGCATCTGTCGTGCCAACCCCATGGCCTCTCTCAACCTGGGGAGGTTGTCTTCCAGCCACAGAGATGCTGATGGCCCCACAGCTGGCTCAAGACAAACATCCACGGCTGCTATGCAGATGACGGTCACCTGGACCTAACAGGTGGAGGACATGTATGCCTCCCTTATCAAAAGGTATAGGCGGCTCATGGGAGCTAAGGGCTGTTCCGTGCCAGACCCTGGGCTAAGGTTTTGCATGTGAGAGAGACTGGTGACCCAGAGAAGGAAGCAGGCTCGGGGTACTTGTCCAAGTACACATTGCAAATAAGTGGCTGCTTATAGGGTCAGGCTTCTCACCTATGAGTGTCACGTTAAAGACGGTGCTTTTTCCAGGGTGTCACACTTTCCCATCTGGAGAAGGATGTCAGAGAATGAAAAGGTGCAACTCCAAACCAGAGAGAGTTCGCATAGACACAAGGTATTGCCTGGTGAAGCTGGGCTCTGTCCCATTTCCAGCTCTTTTAAGACACGTCGAACCCATATTTCAGTCCTGTCTGGAATATCAATGACTTTGGCTAGCACAGCATTCACTTTCCTCCCTCCTTAAATAGTAAGAATTCTATTCTAGGGAGAGTCTATTCTGAGAATCTGTCTTGAATTATCCAAACTAAAATATGGACACACTTAAGGAATGAGTAAGGGTAAAGAACAAGAGATTAAGTTCACACAAATGATAAGAGTATCCCCTCAGAAGATATACATGCAGATACGTCTGTGGTCAGACCTCTCCGAGGGTAGTCACTGACAGAATGTATTTGGCTTACAGGCTGTGTGGAGAGTTAATTTACCCATAACAAAGGATGTTAATAAATGCTCACTGAATGGATACATACATAAGGAATCCCATTATGGCTTGAGATTTACCATTCAACATAAACACTACCAAGAACTCCTTCACAATGTCTCCCATTTCTCCTCCATAACCATTTCACAAATTAACACCGCGGGCTCTTAGGGACACGTAGTTGGACCAGTATGGTTGTTTCCTCGTTGATCTTCCTGAATCTGATCTCTCTCGGTGCCATTCTTCCCCCACTGATGCTAGATGGATGCTCTTATATGCTCCTTTCATCCTACGCTTTTGTGTGTGTGCAATATTTTTACTCCAAATTTTTAATTTCTATTTTTATCAAAACAATGCATGTAGAGTTTTTCAAGTCACATAATTTCGAAAGATTTATAACAAAAAGGAGCAGCCCTCTTCCTCACCTCTTTCAACCCCCGAATCTCACTCCCCAGCAGTATCCACTTTCAATGCTTTCACCTGTTTCTTCAAGTATTCATTTCCAAATTTCTGAATATTATACTTAAAACACTGCTACTTCTTTATCTTTCAACTTTAGATACTGCGTAAAGGCTTCCTTATTGTGAAACCCAAGATTTTTTAGTGTTTAATACCCCTTCCCCTCCTCTACCCAACCCCCCACCCCCACCCATACAAATCAAGGCAATTATAGCACCATAAAGAGCTGGCTCAAATTTCAGCATGGACAATGGAAACTTGGTTAACAGCCGAGTTGCAGAGAAGACTGGTTAGGCTTATATTTCTTTCATGGTAACATTTCTGTATTGGTGGAATTAAATGCTTAGGGGTTGTGTGTACAAATATATACACATAAATATATTCTATGTATAGTTTTGGCAAAATCATAAAGTTCTTCTAAATATCAACACATCAGGAAATATAGTAGTTGCACTTTTTTCTTAAAGATGGCATTTTTAATCTGGGCACAGTGGCGCACACCTATAATCCCAGTGATTTGGGAGGCTGATGCAAAGAGGATCACAAGTTCAAGGCCAGCCTTAGCAACTTAACAAGACCTCATCTCAAAATAAAAAATAAAAGTGAATGGAGATGTAGCACAGTGGTAGAGTACTCCTGAGTTCAATCCTTAGTACCTCAAAAAGAACAACAACAACAAAAAGATAGAATTTTTGAGCCCTATTATCCTATTCAAATCTGATCTTGATGCCTTTTAGGTTACTGGAAGCTATCTTCCTAGACTCTCGTCCTGGGAATAAATCCCTTTGCAGCTCTTCTCTATTGAATCCCTTGGTTCCATGAGTATCATGTGTTTCTTTCTTAATTACTTCCATATTTTTAGTGACCCACATTCTCCAGTAACTTCTTCACAAAGGGTGTCTGAAAATATTGCTAGCCCATCCTCATGAATAACTGGTACTTTGGCTGGGCATAGAATTTGATCTTGAAAATTATTTACCTGGTTAATTAATAAATTATCTCCCCTTGCTGTATAAACTATCATTACAATATATTTGATGCATGTATTTTTATTTATGTAAATGGCATTAATATATTGTTTCCTTGTTTTCACTAAACTCTATTCTTTCTATTTTGTCTTTTTCTTTTCTTTTCCTTTTTTTTTCTTTTGTGGTACTGGGATTTGAACCCATGGGCATTCTACCTCTGAGCTATACCCCCAGCCCAATTTTATTTTTTATTATGAAACAGGGTCTCACTAAGTTGCTGAGGCTGGTCTCAGACCTACAATCCTCCTGTCTCAACCTCCCAAGTACTGGGATTACAGGTATGTGCCACCATGCCCGACTACTAGGCTCTATTCTTAAGATACCCCGTGTTCTATGTGGACATGTTATCTGTTGTTTCTAAATGCTATGTCATATGCTGTGGTATGCATCTGACATTTTACCTAACTTCCCTATTATGGACACTCAGGTTTTCTCCAACTCCTGCTGCCAAGAAACAATGCTAGAAAGGAAATCCTTGCACATGTCTCAGGAGATCTTTTAATCTGGCAACATT
Organism: Glis glis; assembly: GCA_004027185.1. Classification (NCBI taxonomy): domain Eukaryota; kingdom Metazoa; phylum Chordata; class Mammalia; order Rodentia; family Gliridae; genus Glis; species Glis glis. The sequence continues at coordinate 6,865 of PVJS01024190.1, forward strand.
AGTCTTTGCTTCTGGGAATGTTTCTCACATTTTTCTTTGTTTCTGTTCTCTTTATGGAACTCCTGTTTTATTCAAAAGTTGGATCAATTCTATTCTTTTTCCCCCCTTCTACTTTCTAGGTAATTTCCTCAACTTAATAATCCAACCATTTGCTTTCTTTTTATCACATTTTTACATTTTTATACCAATTCATTTTCATACTAGCTTACATTAATTGCATTTTACATTAATTTCCAAGAGCTATTCTTAACCTCAAAATATTTTATAGTAAACTATTACTTTGTAGATGAAATTATTTCTCACCTATCTCTGATGAATCAAATAGAGATTTTTAAGGTTGTCTTCTACTCTCTTCATTATTCATATTCCCTCAAGTTCCTTTTCTCTATTTATTATTTTATTTTGGGGTTTTTGTATTGGATATTTTCCTCAATAAGGATGGTCCCTAGATGTGTGTTCAGAATTAAGAGCAAGGCACAAAAAGCTCATTGGAAACTCTGTATGCATGGTTGGGGCTTGTGGAATGATGAGTGCAGGGGGTTGAAGGGCAGCCCCGCAAACAATGTTATGTCCTAATCCCCAAAATTCCTGAATGTCACCTTATTTGGACAAAGGGTCTTTGCAGATATGGTATTCTGATGAAGCGATCATCCTGGGTTATCCAATCATCCTATATTCAATGGCAAGCTTTCTTATGAAAGCCAGGCAGAAGGGATCGCACAGACATGGTGGGAGGAAGAGGCAATGGGATCCCAGAGGCAGAGACTGGGGTGATGTGGTTAGAAGCCAAGGAAAACCTGGGGCCTCCAGAAGCTCCAAGAGGAAGGAAATCAATTATCCCATGTTAATTCTCCCATGATCTCTTGGAGGAAGTATGGCCCTGCCAGATTTTGGACCTCTATTCTTTAGAACTGTGAGAGAATAAAATGTCAAAGTTTTTAGCTACCTACTTTGTGGTGATTTGTTGCAGCACCCATATGAAACTAGCACAGCGAGGCTCACTGAAGGTGACAGGGGAACCTGTTTCTCTGGTCTCCCCAAATATCAATCAGTATAGAGAGATCCATTTCTCTCTCTCTCTCTCTCTCTCTCTCTCTCTCTCTCTCTCTCTCTCTCAGTAGTGGGGATCGAATTGAGAGGCATTCTACCTCCAAGCTACACCCCCAGCCCTTTTAATTTTTGTTTTATTTTGAAACAAGATCTCACCAGGTTGCTGAGGGTCACTCTATGTTTCTGAAGCTTTCCTCGAACCTGTAATCCTTCTGTCTCAGTCTCCCAAGTACTGGGATTACAAGCGTGTGCCACCACGCCTAGCTGATGGATCTTTTTTCTTAAAACAGAATTTCCCCACAGAAGAGTCCTCTAAACTCCTACCCAACTGCTACATTTCTGAGCAAACAGAAGTGTACTGGAATACTGATACTCAGTTCCTGGACTTTCATGAACCTTCCCATTTTCATTAGGACATGTCAACCCCACCCTAGGATGTACCCCATGTTAAAGCTTCTCTATTCAATCCTCTACAGAGAGTAGGTCTCCAACTTGTGCAGAGATGGGGGTTTAGGGGGGCAGATAATTGTCAGCATTTTCTGGGGGTTGAGATCCAAGGTAGAAGAGGGAGTAAAGACTCGCAACCAGTCTTCTTGTTTTTAGCACCGCACACACTCCAGCTCTCAGGGATACCTGGCATTTCAAATTCTTAGGCCTTTTCAGGCTCTGTTAAGCCATCAGTTTGCTTTTTTATTAGCATTCCCATAATTAAATTAAATGCTAATTAAATCTCAGTTTTCCAACTACTACATCAGTTACCATTTACTCTCTATCTTTGAAAATTCTGTTCACATCTCTCATCTGTTGTTATTCCTCTTGTTCTCTTAGTCCTTGTGCCCTTCTTACATTGTATTTTCTGTGTCAGTGGAACTTCAAGAAATGACCAACTTGGTTGAATCTGTCATGCTCACATAGAAGCACCACTTTTACATTGCCCTTTGAAGAACTTATGCCAGTCTGACAAAGAATTAAGTTCAGTTTTACTTAGTAAAATATAAGGTCCTCTAAAATATTTCTCTGGTCTTAGCCATCCTAAGATGTCACATTACAGCCTCTCTTCACTCTATGACATGTCCCATTTCTTTATCTTTGCTTATGGTGTGGTATTCCCCTTCCTGGAATATTCATTCCATATATTCTGTGTTAACCTAGTACATATTTTATATCTTGAGCAAAATCCCAATGTTTCATGAAACCAAACCCAACGACTTCAGATTGTATAGATTTGTCCCTTCCCCCCCAAAAGTTATTATATCTATACTAGTCAATAAAAGAACTCCCATTCTCTGTTTCAAGTGTTTGTGTTGTCTTTTCAACAAAACATGCTTCTTTAGGGGAAGAACCATGCCTTGTACTTTGCTTGTTCTCTGCACACATACCACGGTATTGGACATTGAGTACTCGCAAATTGATATAAATGAATTCAAGTCACACATTTAAAATTTGATGTCCAATACACCACAGAGTAACAATCTTTTTGAGGCCAAAACATATATTTTTAAATTTCGCATCCCTGACAGCCTGCTCAGTGTTCAACATAGAATTACTAAATGGAAAGATGGATGGATAAATGAACTCTCACAAATTACCGTGTTCAGTGTTGTACCTGATGTAAAAACTTTTTAACACCTAAGAATAATAAGAGGATTAGAATGATGGTTCACTACTGCATTTCCAGCATCTAGAACAGCATTTGGCCCAAAGGGACTGCTCAGTAAGTGTTTTCTAAATGAAGGTTAAATGAATGAATCTGTCATGAATCAGGAAGCATTCGATTCCAGTTAGCAGTTAGTGAAGAAGTGAGAGAAACATCTGGCTTACCCGGAAAGCACTCCCAGGACTAGGTTGAGAACAAAGAAGGATCCAATGATGATGAGAGGGATGAAGTACAGCCAATTCCAGGTGGCTCCTAAGGCATCATTGGTCTGAAAGAAAGAAAAATGGTTCCTAAATACATACAGCCATTGCCAGAAGCAAGGCATTCCTTCCTACAGCTTCATATACAGGATAATGTAACAAGCATAGTGCAGTGCAGTTAAGCATTGCCTCATCCACCCCCAATTTGGTTTTATTGCTAGTTACCCCATATTCTGCCATGCATAGTGAAGAACTCTGTATCAACTGCTCTACAATATCCTGATTGGGAATATTCTAATACCCTCACTTAACATATGAGAAAACTGAGTGTGGAAAAGTCAAATACTTTTCCAACATCGTGCAAACACTAACTGGTTTTATAATGCTTGGTGACATGGCTTCTAATTTGCACTCAATTCTGAGCAGATTTTCAAAAAAGAGAGATGGGATGTGCCCATTACTCTATTCCATGAATGCTGACAAAGCGCTTGATAGGGTTGCTTGGAAGAAATTAGGGTCATCCACATCTTGCTCAGACTTTGACCTGGGCTCTTACTTTCTTTCGTCTACCATAGTACATAGTACAGAGCTGGCTCAGGCCTGGCCCCAGCAAGGCTCTGGACAGAACAAGGAATAAACTAGATTTGAAGAGGGGTCATTTGAAATCAATCTCTCTCTAATGCTAGTACACAATAAAATGGAAAATGCACCGAAATCCATATTCTGGATACATCTGCCACAAATTGTTTTCAAAGCCCTTGAATGGTTGAGGATTGAGGAAAGATTATACATATGACTTGCCAAAAGAAGCAACCTTGACAGATATCTTATAAGATTCTTTAAAAAATTATTTATACTTTTATTAGTGCATTGCAATTGTATACGGTAGTGAGGTTCAATGTGATACCAACATACTTGAATTAGAGCCTGGGAGTGTGTTGAGAAGTCCTCTCTAGTACGTGTGCCTCTCAACTAAGGGCTGTTCTCAACCTTCGCCTTGACTCTCCCTTCCCTGGTCTTTCCAAATGGACTTCCTGAATTGTTTTACATATGCAGAGCTTTGAAATCACCCCAATCCCACCCCACCTCTCACACACAAAATTCAATACCCACTTGAAACTCATAATAGATATTTTATCCCCAATTCATTGGGAAATCAAGGCCATCGAGGTCAAATGCCATGCCTAAAACTCACATACTAACTTAGCAAACTTAAGGCTAGAACTCAGAATTTCTGTGGCAAAATATTTCTCCATCCCTTCAATTTACCTTTTTTTCTCCTTCTTGCTGTTACTAAATTTTGAAAACACATTTTGATTCATTATCCTTATGCTGCCTGTGGATTTCTATGACATATCTTTTTTTTCCTCCCAAATTATCTCATTTTCCCTCTGCCTCCCATTCAAATATGTCCATCCACAGAATACGGCCACCTATTGATCATGACAGCTAACTCTGTATAGTAGATTTTTCCATTAAAAATAGCTTCTTAGTCAAGCTCTTGTCTTCCAACCCTGCACTGCTCAACTGCTCAGAGAGACATGATCATAATCGAAGTAGACTCAAAAATAAACAAATAATAAAAACATTTTCTGAATTGGATGGAACAAAGGCAGAGACCTGTCAATTTCAGTGTCTCCGATCTGGCTCTTTGGTTTGACTGAGTCTGATCATTTAGATACAAGCAGAAAAGATGTGGGACAGACCTCAGAGAAAACACGTCCTGATGCTCAGAAGGAAGGTGCATCTAGTTCTTACCAGATGCCAAGAGAGACGAGGGATTTTAATGGTCATGGAAAGCTGGTTTTCTGAGGTAGTTGAGACATGGGCCTTCCTGTGAGCTAAAGGATGAACTGAATGATCTTTGCATAGCTAGCTCTGTCTTTATTCATGATGATGATCCCGGCTAGCTGCAATGGTTCACCAGTGGGCTCCAGATGAACAGTTGTCATTCACTCTGTAGCTCAGCCAAATCCCTTCTTAGTTTTCTTTAGCAGCAAGAACTGAGTCCACACCCAGTACTCAGATCAGGGATCAGCTGCCCATAAACATTAGTATCAACAATGGCAATGACAAAATGATTGCTCTTAAGGTATCTTTCGTCTCAGAAGAAACTGAGCTAATGTTTGAGGAGAGCTCAGAACAACCTCAGTTGGGTGACTATTTGCAAGGGCTGCTGCAGAAAGAAGAGTGTGTCCAAAATGGTGTTCTTCTCATTGCTATGCTCTGTAAGATGAGAATGCGTTTTGTGGAAAAATGGGCTTTGTTAACACAGCAGATTAAATGTGCCTCTCAGCCTATGAGAAGAGCCTCAAAAAAGGAAAAAAAAGAATATTATTTACTTCTTTGTTTGTGGAACCCTCTTCTTCAGAGAAGATGGGGTGCAGTCAAGGTGGTATGGCTATAGGCTGGAACCTCTTTTTCAAAGAAAATCTATTAACACATTAGGGAACACAGTTGAAAAGTGTAGGGATAAACGGACCCCCCCTCATTAGCCCAGAGTCTGAAATATACTTCTCCATTCTTTTAGGAAAAGTTAATGAACAGTGTCTTTTGAGGTGGCATTTTATGAGAATGTTTTGGGTTTGCTTTAACCCATATGAAGGCAGAAAACTTAACTATCTGCTCAGGTTTGTTTCTGGAACTTGACAAAGGGTTTGGCAAACATAGATGCCCAACCAACCAATAAATGGCCACACTTTCAAAAAGATGATTCTCTTACTAAAAATAAACACAACTCATTCTGATATACCCTCCCGATCTATGGAACCTTCTCTGAATTGCTACAAATGTCATCCACCATGGCACTGGGGCCTCCTGGGTCAAAACAGAGGAGGGAGGGGAAGAGAAAGAGAAAAAGAAGAGCTGAGAAGATACCAGCTCCAGCAGCACCAGGCCCTGGGGGTTATTAAGCATGACTGACAGCTTAAAAGGTTCTCCTGGAGAAAGCAGCTTGACAGCTCCCCTGGATTATTCACAAACCTTTTAATAGGCTTGCCGCACCCTCTCCACACCTCGCTCCTTCCCTCTGGTCTCCTTTCACTACTTCCCCTCCCATCCTTCCTGGCCAGGTGGCTTCCTACATCCCCTCACGTGCTTCTCCATGGATCAGTGACACATTCAGTAGGACAAGGGGGCATCCCTCAGCAGGAAGTAGCAAGAACTTCATGCTTCCCTCTTCCAAAAATGGCGAGGTTCTTCTGATGCTAATTATGGCTTCCATCTCTTTCTGATTCATCATTATTAAAAATCTTAAAATTGTCCAGTGTAGGAGAGACATCTACTAAAGTGTCTCTTGAGATTAAAAAAGAACCAGTCACCAACTCTGAAGGCAGCAAGCGTCCTGACACCGTACAAAGTGGGAGTGAGGAGAACACTGCCAGAGCCACCGCAGAGTTGTGGCTGTTTTCTCTCATGGGGTGCATGTGTCTGTCTCATAGCAGAGGAGGAGGAGCGGAGGGGCGCCCGGGTGAGAGGGAGAACCTCTCTCTTTCATTCTCTCTCCACTGCTTTTGTGACAGTTACAATGCTCAAAGCCACTCTCATGGAGAATCCTTGCATTTTATTTTCCCCAGCGACTCTTCCTTCTAGAACATGGGGCAGCCCTGCTAAGGATTCTGAGCAAGTCCTGGGGCTGGAGACCAGCAGCTTCCCAAATCCTCAGCTGGTTTCTGACCCCAGGAGATGCTCACAGGGGAGCCTTCAACAGACCTCTATTGTGAGACAGCTAAATATGAATCAGCCCCCGCTCTTGCAAAGAATGCAACCCAGAGAGCACTGGCCAGCTCCTCTTTCTGCACCAGTCACAGAATGCGTACTGTGACGGCTGACTCTGGACATGCCTAGGTGGCTGGTGGAGAATGATCTTTGGGTGTGTCTGTGAGGGTGTTTCCAGAGAAAACTGGCCAGTGGGACGGGGGACGGAGTGGAAAAGGCCTACTGTCAATGTGGACAGGCATCCTCTCTTAGGCTGGGGGCATGGAAGGGAAACAGAAAGGTAGAAATACAGGGACACAGGTATTCATTTGCTATATGCATGCTCACACTCCTCCCGACACCCCTAGAGCAGAACATCCTTCTTCTCCTGCCCTTGGACATCAGAACTCCAGGTCTGAACCAAATTTGGACTCTGGGTCTTGCACCAGTACCCTCCTGAGGACTTGAGCCTTTGGCCTTGGACTAGGGGTTACACCATCAGCTTCCCTAGTTCTGAAGCTCTGGACTTGGACCAAGCCACACTGATGGCTTCCATGGTTCTCCAGCATCCAGATGGCAACTGTGAGACTTCTCAGCCTCCGTGACTATGTACGCCATTTCCCCCAACAACTTCCCTCTCCAGTGTCCTACAGGTTCTGTCTCTCAGGAGCACTCTGACTAATACACCTGCCCCATGTCAGGTATCAAAGAGAAGTATGTTTCTTCCGATTAGTGTTCTCTTAAGGTGTCGATGCCCCTCCATCCATAACAGCTTCTCCGGCCAGCCCTTCCCCTGCACTGGCAGGCTGGCTTCTCTCTGTCTTCCTCACCTGCTGCTTCCCCGAGTGACACACACATGCACACGTGCGCACAATGAGGGATGATGACAGACAGAAAGCAGTCCGGGGGTGGCGGCCCACCTGCACAGGAGTGCTCGGCGGGTGCCAGTCCTGACATCGTGGGAAAGCGTTTCTTTGGGAACCTGCCTGATTGAGGGTGGTGAGCTCACCCACTCCCTGGGTAAACAGGCACACATGGCAATTATCACATTAATCTTTGGGGGTGGGATGGGAGGAGCAAGATTGGAGAGGAGGATGGGGATGGAGAGAGCAAGAGGAAAGGGACCCCATGGTTCTCCTGGCTGGAGACTGTGTGGGCAGGACCACGTCCCCGTCTTTGGAAATAGGTCTCTAATAGGGTTCTGCAGGGCTCCGTGGAAAACATGCCAAAGGGCCCCTTGGATGTGCGCCCCCTTTCACAGGGCAACTCTGACCAGGGAGACCGAGTAGTGAGGGTGAGTGTGTAAGGGCTGGAAAGGAGAACACTGATCCCAGGGTCTGTTCAGAGACGAAGGGTCTCTGGGGCACATCTGCCCCAGATGTGGGGCTAGCCTAGAGCAGGGTTTCCTCTACTGTGGTACAACTGCCTCTGGGGTTGCATAATACTTTGTCATGGGGTGGCCCTGTGCTATGCATTAGTGGCATCCCTGGCCAAGACACCAGTAGGATTCCCCCAGTCATAACCACCAAAAATGTCTCTAGAATTTCCAAATGTCCTCGTGGGAGCATCTCCTTGAGAAACATTGGCCTTAAGGCTCTATCTCAAGAAGAGATATTTGGCTTCAATAATATATATAATTTTGGTACTGGGGATTGAACCCAGAGGCATTCTACCTCCAAGCTACACCCCAGCTCCCCTCCCTTTTGTAAAATCAAGGTCTTGTTAAGTTGCTGAGGCTGGCCGCGAACCTGTGATTCTCCTGTCTCAGCCTCCCAAGTACTGGGATTATAGGTTTTCAGGCATGTGCCACCACTCCCAGCTTTCAATAATTATTAACAGAGCACAATTGGGGAGAGATTAGGAGTGGCCACCCTCTGATACCCAAAAAGGCCAGGCCATTCATTTTTGTAAAAGCATCTATCCAAAGCCTCTGCTGACCAAGCCCAGGGAGAAGAACATTCAGAGAGTGTTGAACACAGAAGGAAGGTGCGGGCTGAGGACCACTGCACCTGCTCACACCTGCCCTCAAGCCGTGCCCCCAGGCAGCCTGCTAGGATGAGCTCACCTGTCTTTCCTTGGCCCCCACTTCCTCCAGCACCAAGTGTGGGCTCCTGGCCCATCCCAAGTGATTTGGATTCCATGTCTCAGAGCTGAAATGCTATATTTTGTCCCACACATTCATGGACTACCTACTATGGGACAGATTCTCTTCAAGGTATTCAAGGCCGGGCGTGGTGGCGCACACTTGTAATCCCAGTACTTTGGGAGGCAGAGACCGGAGGATCCGGATTCGTGGCAAGCCTCAGCTCTCTCTCTCTCCCTGTGTGTCTCTCTCTCTGTCTCTCTCTCTATTAAGTGAGGCCCTCCACAACTTCGTGAGACCCGGTTTCAAAATAAAGTATAAAAAATAGGGCCGGGGACGTAGCGCGGAGGTAGAACGCCCCTGCGTTCAATCCCCGGTACCGCAAAAAAAAAAAAAAAAAAAAAAAAAAAAAAAAAAAAAAAAAAAAAAAAAAAAAAAAAAAAAAAAAAAAAAAAAAAAAAAAAAAAAAAAAAAAAAAAAAAAAAAAAAAAAAAAAATATATATATATATATATATATATATATATATATATATATATTCAAGGTAAATGATGAGCAAAACGGTATCAATCCTGGTCTCTGAAACTTACAGTACAATGGGAAAGGCACACACAAAACAGAAATATTCATATAACATTAAATGACATGTGGTCAGTGCTGTGAAGGGACCACAGGGCACTGAGGCAGAGGGTCTGTTCTGGTCCACGGGGGCAGGAAGGGAGTTGCTGAAACTTTCAGAGAAAAAGTCATGAGTCTAAGAAACTGCTATGGCTGAGATAGCAGAGGCCAGAAAGGCAGTAAAAAGTTTTATGATGGAGGTGGAAGAAGGGCGGGAAAAAAAGGTTAAGGCTAGGAAGTGCCAAGTAGCAGGAGGCATTTAAGAAGAAAAAGGAAGGTGCCCTCCCTGGATGAACTCTACTGCCTCCCAATAGTAGCCCCACAATAGTAGCATCTCTGTGCAGATGTTACTCTGAAACACATGCGAATCATGACAGATTTTCTCAAAATGCACATAACCATGCAGCCGGCATCCAAATAGCCCTTGGTCTTCTCTCAGGCCCCTTCCTAGGTACCATCTCTTCTTCCTCAAATACAACCTCATCCTGACTTCTGGAACCATTGGCAAATTTCATATAAACATTTCCCTCCATGTGCTGAGCCATCCACAGGAACTCAGCCATTTGTACAGTGCTCTCCCATCCTGCCCCCTACCCACCTCCCTGTCCAGCTCGCACCAGTTTGGATGTGGTAGATTCTGTGGTGACCCCACCCAGGGCTCCTTTACCTATAGGGTACCCATCCCCCAGCAGCTATTCATGTTAATTGCTAATGGCTCACACCTGCCTGCTTTTCAGAAGCCTGCCCCTGGCTGACAGACTGGACCTACCTGGGATTTCATGCCTGCTCATGGGGTGGTAGTGATGGAAGGACCTGTAACCAGTGACTACTTGCCCAGCCCCTTTCACTCTGGATGGCACAACCTCTCAGCCTCCTGATGCCATTCATTCCCTGGAGCTACCTGTGGGACCAGGCTGATGCTAAAACTTCCTAAACCACACTTTTGCCTAGTTTTTTTTTTTTTTGCCCCAACCTATCCTGCTTCCCTCAAATTCCAAAAGGTATCTCCTAATAGCAGTCTCTCACTAAATCACTGCCACATGATCTCCATCACAGAGACAGTTTCTAGGTAATCTTCCTCTTTCTCTCTAGGGTTTTGACCAAGCTTACCAGGCTGGCAGCACCCTGGCCCTGAGTCACAGCAGTTGGGTGGCATTTCTAAGGCAGATCCTTACTCTGTACTCCTCTGACCATGCCCACCTTTTAGGAAGAGGACATTGTGTGGTGTACTGTACAAGCTGTTAGGTACACTGGATCCCAAGGTATGGATTGTCCCACCTGGTTTCCTGCATATCAGGAATTTTAGTCACATTCTTGGAAGAGGATTATAACAACACATCATCTAACCCATCATTTGATAGAAGAGTAAACTGAGGCCCAGAGAAACAAGGTGACTTCCCTGAAGATATGGGAAAATTGAAAACCTGGGACCACATCTAGAACCACAGTGGGTCGACTTCTTGAGAACCCTTGACTCATATCTCCTGTTGTCCCAATACTCTAAAACAGCAATCCAATTCATTCTATTATCACCTTCTATGGGAGAACAAAAGACAAGTAGGAAAGCCAGCACTAAGATCTTACAGGTAGAAAACAAGGGTTGCCTTCACAGTCCCCCCAGAAAGAAAGGCAGATGGGGGAGCAAGCGGAAAGAGTGAAGACAGAGTTCCAAGTGAGCATAAGCACCTGCTGCCACCCATCCGGGAGGCAGAGCCTGCCATTCCCAGGAGACAAAGCATTTTATTATGTCTCAGATCCCTGAGCATATTTAATAAACATGCTAAGTCTCCCCACACAAGCAAGCTCCAGGGTAGCATCTGGCTTAGCCAGGGGCCCTTTTAAGTAATTAAGGCTCCCCACACAGTTGGGTTGTTCCAAGCCCCCTGGGATCCATGCAGCCACTTTCTCCCCGCGGGTCTGGATCTTCAGTGGTTGTCACTGCAGGAGTGCTTTAGTCCTGATCCAAAAGAACCTCGAGAAGGAACCGACTATTTGGACATTTATTCTTCTCCTGCTCTTCCCTTTGCCTTCTCCTTTCCCAAGTGGGAAAATATGGCAGTCAGCCTGGCAAAGAGGGTGGTACAGTCGCCACCCCCTCTACAAGCAGCCACGGGATGCTCTTGTGGTTTGGAGATAGTATGTCCCCTGGAAGAGCTCGCATGTTGGCAATTCAAAAATGTCCCCAGGTAAAGTAATTGAATGATGAAGCTTCTAATCTCATCAGTGAATAAATCCATTGATGGATTAATGGATTTATTGGGTGGGGCATGGCTGGGGGAGGCAGGTCATTGGGGGCTGTGGTCTTAGAGACTCTATATATTTCCAGGGTCCCCTTTTCTCTCTGTCTCCATGAGCTGATAACAAGCTCCCTCTGCTTCCTGCCACCAAGCCCTGAGCTCCACAGATAAGACTCAGCCTAACATGGACTGAAACCTCTAGAGCTGTGAGCAAATACATCTTCCTTCCTCTCCGTTGTAGTTGTCAGGTAATCTGGGTAACAGCAATGAGAATGTTGACTGAAACAGAAACTAAATGCCACCAGGGTCCGGAGAGCCTAGCCAGGGAGCAAAGCTCCACATTATTTGCAAACACAGCTCCCATTCTACAGGTGAGCGGCCACCACCACTGAGGCTGGGCAGACAGTTCAGATGTTCAGTGAAAACCCATCCACATTGTGGGAAGACTACTCAGGAGTGACTATCAAACCGAGGGAGGGCAAGGGGTGCCATGTAGGACTACGATGGCCACCATGCCCATGCAAGTGAGAACCTCAAAACTCATATGGCTAAGGACTCTGTTGCTCTTACATCTTTTTGATTAAGTCCTACTGATTCTAATATCTATGTCACGTGATTTTGTTTTTTTACCCTGTCCTCTCCCTTTCTGAACTCTGGTCTAGAAACCCGAAAGGAATGAGCGTTAATCGGATCCTTTACAGATCTTATCACTGTTGAAGATGGATTTGGCTTACATTTGTGGTTCAATATCCTATTCTCTCTACTTTTGTGTATGCTTGAAATTTTCCATTAAAAAAGTTATATTTTTCCAAAATAAAATTAGTGTATTTAAATAGTTCTGGGTCATGTATGAGTTTTAAGAGGAATCTTATTTTAGTCAGAATAGTAAAAAAGGTCAACGGTGATGACAATAGGGAGTTTAGATGTGAGGTTTTTTAAAATTTTTATACTTTTCTATACATTGCCATTTTATACAGTAGCTAAGGATTGTTTTATGAATTTATTAAAAAATAAGGATTATTGGAAAAATTTTTAAAGAAGGTCCTTTGCATCTGCGGTCTATGGTGCTGGGGCAGGAGATTTCTGGGGCTACTGGGCAGCCAGGGCCGAGGCAGCTGGCCCTGTACTGAAGCAGCCAGGCTGGGATGTTGTTTTCTTTGGGAGAAGGCAAGTGTGTTTCTCCTCAGTTCGGTGTGTTATTCTGATACTGCCATCACTGTATGCAGGTAGCCCACACAGGTGAATTAAAAGGAAATTAAAGAAAATATACCCTGCAGTGTTCAACAGGCACATCATCCCTTCACCCCTTCCACAGGGCTTGCAGATGAGCAGCCTGCTGTACTTTTTAAAGAGGGTTGAACACCAGAAAGGGCTCAAAGCATGAGTGGGGAGGCAAGTCTCAGAGGAGGCAAAGAGTATATAAGGCATGCCCTAGCCTGCACTGTGCACAGTCCTTATTTCAGAAAGAACATGCTCAGCGATACAAGGGTAAGAAGTCTTTGACCTCTTCGCTGGCTTTCCACCCTGTCAGGGATAAATCCTTCTGGTTACCATCCTTTATTGATTTTCCAGTAGACTCCACTCCCCTCCTGCTGAACAGTCACTATTTTCCACACTATTTTCCACTCAGTCTGATATGAGTACTCTAACCTTCATCATCTTACAGATGACAGAGCTGGACAGAATTGTAACATCAAAAACCTGTCAAGTTATGAAGAATGGAGGTTCAAAAGCTATGTGACTGCCAAAAGGTCCTTCACTAGTTGGTTACCGAAGTAGAACTAGAATGCAGAATTTCTGATTTCCAAGCCACTCTGCAAAGCCCTTCTGTTCTATCTATTCTGTTTAGTACTTAATTACATATGGCCCTGTTCCCTCTCATTATTTTGTATGTAATTAGTCTTGCTTCATGATCTCATTTGGAAGCTACCTAAAGTTTAAGACCATGATTGAGACACCTTCTCTGAAGGTTAACACCACTGACAGTCATACCTATGAATACTGCAACTTAAGAAAGAAGCAAAGCTTGGCACAGAGTCATACGCTACTTGGGAGGCCAAGGCGGAAGGATTCCAAGTTGGAGGCCAGCCTTAGCAACTTAACGAGACCCTGTCTCAAAAAAAAAATATAAAGGGCTGGGAGTGTAGCTCAGTGGTAGAGCACCTCTGAGTTTACTCCCTCATACTGGAAGAAAAGAAGAAAGGAGTAAGTCTAGGGATGTCATTAAAAGTTTCTTGGGGCTGTACTTTTACCTGGACTTGAAGAAGGAAGAGATGTGGATTGGTCAATGAACAGAAGACATTCCAAGGAGAGGGAAATAGGTGGGAACAACAAGGCCACTAAGGGTTGCTGTTAGCAGTAGAAAGGAAGGCAAAATAAGAAGGGTCAGGTCATGGAGGACCCTGAGCGGTCACCAGAATTGCTCAGATCTGCCAGTCCCCAAGAGTTCTTCTTTCTTTCTTGCCTCTCCTGTTCCCTTGCTCCACCACACCATGAGTTCTCTCACACTTGAAAACATCGCTCAGCGCCTATATGGCTAAGCACATCACTCTACGCCACTTCAGAATTCCCCCAGCAATTAGGCGCACCATTCATTCAACACTTTTGAGTGCATCGTCTGCACGAGATTAGTGCAGAGATTCAGCACATACATTCATGCAATGCTTTTGAGTGTATCATCTGCACAAGATCAGTGCGAAGGGAAAATAGTTCTCAAGGGCTTTGGTATCCATAAGAAAGCTAAGTCATGAGTACAAATACTGATAATAGAAAACAGAACATTAAGTGCTACACTTAGGTATTTGTTTACACTTATCTGCAGACCTTCTTTGTACGTGTTCTGTCTCTTTTACGTATTGGTCCTCCCTTTCCATTAGGGCTGAATGTGTCTCAAATACAAAACTGCATCTTTTATTTCTGTGTTCACTCTAGCAATGCCTAGTATATTACTCTACAAACAGGAGATTCTCAATAACATTACTGACTAATAGGAGATTATAAATCTGCTGGCATGCTCCTGCTTCACAAGCCTATATGAGTTTCCTTCTCTGGAAATAAATACATCATCTGTAAAATGGCATCTCTGTTGACATACAGCAAGTACACTTAGCTAACTCAAATATTCAGCACAGCCTATGAGAGCAGACACTCAAGGAAAAAGCTTCAGATAATCATCGTTTTTGGCTTCCATCCTCCCCTCCTCAAAGGGTTCTGAGCAGAAGGTGAATTAATTTATCATTGAACATCTCTGTTTTAATTAATGACTGTGCATTGAACACTATGTAAGGCTGGTTAGCCCAGTTGGTTTCCTGAAGAAGCCCCAGGACAGTCAGTTTCATTTATTTTGTGGCCACAGGAAGCACTCCTACTCTCAATAAGAACAGCTTGAAAGCAAGGATCCATGGCTCGTACGTCTTTGTTTCTCCAGATCCCAAGACAGCATCTCTAGAAAACATGCTCAGTAAATTTCATTGGTGTTGATGGGGTGATAATGAAATGCCTAGTCCTACATACCTCTTTATCAACTGAGGCAGGAGAGGACATAGGTGAGGTCCTCCCAGATGGTCCTACTGGGTCAGTTTCCTCTGGGACATTGGGCTACACATGTGCATAAGACATCACTTCCCTCATCCACCACTCATGGCCACTGGCAGAATTTAAGGGCAGTCAGAGTCCTCAGGCTGGTCACCTCCATTTTTTGGTCAGCCTTGTCCACCTTCTACAACACCATATAACTTATTTATAGGAATTCTTGTGACAGGCAGCCATCTGTCAGGGATACTGAGGGGAAATTGCTCCCTTGAGTGGCTAACTACATCAGACAGCAGATGTGGCATCCCCTTCCCCCTTAGACTCTGTATCCCCCCCTCTCAGGTTCCAATTCTACCACTTCTCTTTTCTCATCTTTTTATTTATACCATCTTGTTCACTGCTGGCCTCCTAGAAATTTGTCTTGATTCTTCTCTTTCCCCAAGACATACCAAGCTCATTCCAATGGAGAATTTCTATTTATTTGGGGTACAATGAGGGTGAAACAGAAAAAAAAAATAATAATGTTTACTATTTCTCCAATCTGGGAATTTTGGAAAGAATTTCTTTCTACTTTTACCATTCTTTGCACAGCTTTTCTACTTATTTGGGTGGAATGTGCTAAGATCAACGACCATGGGTAACACAGCTGTTGGATGGCAGATCTAACTGGGACCCTGTTAGACCTCTTTCTGGAAAAACCAAGATAGTCGAATTAAAATATGTGTGTGTGGAGTGGGTACTGGGGATTGAACCGAGGGGCATTCTACCTCCAAGCTACACCCTCAGTCCTGTTTTATTTTTATTTTGAAACAGGGTCTCACTTAGGTACTGAGGGCTTTGCTAAATTGCTAAAACTGGTCTCGAGTTTGTGATCCTCCCGTCTCAGCCTCCCATGTACTGGGATTATAGGTGTACACCACCATGCCCAGCAAAACATCTTTACCTAAGCATTTTCCCATGTCTTAGACCCTAAGGATCCATAGTACTGAGGAGAGAAAAAATAATCCTGGCTTCCACTTGTTAAGCAGCTACTCTATGATGAGCATTGAGCCAAGTGCATAACACACACTGCCCCTAATCTTCCCAACTATGTGCAAAACAAGCACTACTGCAATCTTCCAGGGCTCAGGAGTGCTAAAAGATGGGCCAGCATCCCACAGTTAGTATTCTGAAGAGCCAGAATCCACATGCAAATTTGACTTCATCTGCAGTCAGCAGGTGGTATTACCTGGGGCAGCAGGTAGGGGTGGAGATAGAAACTAACAGTGTTGCTCTCACTTGGAACATGTTGGAGAACAAAGCAATAGATCCAGGTACTGCCACAGCAATGCCACAGAGGAAATAGTTCCTGACCACTTTCCTTTTGTAATCCTATCCAGATGTTATATTGTTTAAACTCCTTTGATGCCTACACCTAACTTCGTGGTTTCTTCTCTGCCCTGGATATCTGGTAAGGTTGGGAGATTATCACAGTCAGTTCCCTGGCTAGTTTTACAGCAGCCATTCTGTTGCCAGGGAGATCTTGTAAAGCAGAACAAGAGATTTGCCGTCACAGCTGCATCGGTCTTTAAAGCTGGGGAGAGCTGTCATTTCTAACCAACACATCTGGCCCTGTCTCTCCTTTAAGCTTAATGCCCTGCAATGCTTTCGCCTGCCAGGTCCCTTGTACTGCTGACCCCAGCCTAACCCATCTAGCTTGTCTCTCGCAGCACCTGCCTCTCTAAATACAAAGTCACGTGACCACAACCGGCTTCTTGCAATTCCCTCCCGTGTCATGTTCTTTCCTATCTCTGCGCTTTGCTCATGCCCCCACTGCCTAGAATGCCTTCCTCACCTCTTCTACATGAAAAGCCCCGGCTCAAACTCCGATTGAATGTCACCTTCACCAGGAACACTGCCCAGAGGAAGTCTCCTCCTGGCTCCCCTGTCCTTAATCCTACCACACCACTTAACTGTTCATTGTTGTCTCTGCAGGCTGGTGTATGGGTCTCTTCTGCAAGGCTGGACACCCCTCAAGAACAAGGAGCAGGTCTGATCTGTCTCTGTTACTGCCCCAGCACCCAACTTAGTGCTCAGTTTAGCTCAGACCTTAACTTAGCTTGAACCCAGCTTAGGTGCTCAGCACGTGTTTATTGAGTGAATAAATAACTTAATAAGCTGAATGTGTGACTGATTAAATCTAAGGCAAGCAGAAAGAGGGCAAGAAGAGGTGATGCGGAAGATTTCTCAAAGAGTTAATTCAATACCTACAGGGTTTTCTTCCTCACTAAGAGGACAGAGTTAGTAGATGATTAGAATGGGTTTATCAGGGATTATCATTTAATAAGCCCTTCCCAGGTATACCTTGCCACAAAGAACAACTCTTAATCCTCTCCGGAAGAGAAAGGCTCTATCAGTCTTATCTCCGATGAGCTCAGGAAAGGATTAAAACAAGACTGAGAGACGGCCTTCACAGTGGCAGCGGCTGGCATGAGAGGCTGGGTCTAGGAGGCAGAAAAGACTCCGCCCAGTATGAACATGGACCATGGTTTCTGGAGGGCCCTAGACAAAGATCAGGGGAACTCTCCCTGATATTGGAATAACTCACAGTCCTCAGGGGTGGGAGTGGTGTTCTCAACCACGGGAGAGGGCAGTGCAAAGCACAGCCTCTCTATCGGGTGGGCATTGCTAGGAAACACCAAGGTAAGGCTCCAGCACCAGCCCTGTGGCATTTTGACCCACAGGTGATGGGGCAGAAAGCATGCTTCAGGGAAGCTGACCCTGGCGCTCTGGATGGCCAGGCTGGGCAAGGCTAAGCTGGCCACTCCCACCTCCCAGCCTGAGGGCTCTGTCCTCTTCAGCAGGGCCATCTAAAGGTACTCTCTCTGCTGGGAATGCTTTTTAACATCGATCCTGACACTCCCTCCACCCCACACCCCTACACACAAATTATTCACTGTCAAAATCCCTGCCATTCTTCAAGGCCTTTCTTACATTCCATCTCCACTCCCTAATTCCCTGATTCCCAGCAAGGGCTGCTTCCTCTGATGCTCAGGGGCTTTCCAAGCCTGCTTGGGGATCCTCTAACCCCCATATTTAAGGCAAGTCCCCTCCTTCATTTCGTTGGCTAAATCCAGAGAAATATTTTAGTCTAGATAACATACATTTCTCTAGGCCAATTCTGTAATATCCAGTATTAGGCCAAGATATGCTGGTAATAAGAGTCAACATTTTTTGGAGCCATTACTATGTACATTTTGCCTCCATTTGTGGAGTCTTGTTGAAATGTTCTCAACAATCCTTTGAAGCAGATATAGGTACTATAACCTTTTTCTCTGATGAGCAATCTGTGCCAGAGAATGGTTAGGAAACTTGCCTACGGTTGCACAGAGAGCAATGGGTCAGAACTGGGCTCAGGCTGACCTCAGCACTCTTTGCCAACACATTCGGCAGTGGGTACCATATCTAAAACATAGTAAGTGTACCAAAGCATGGGGTTTTAGTATTATTGCTTAAATAGGACAAGCTCCATTCCCTATAAACCCTTGGCAAATAAAGACAATGAATGAATGAATGAATCACCACCATTTATACTCATCTCTCCTAAACACTTTACTTATAATTTGCAAGGACATGGACACTTAATTCTAAACCTATTTTATTATTTGCAGGTAATTATAATATTTATCATACCCTATACTATTGATTTACTGTCTGTCTTCCATACAAATCTGTGAACCCTTTTGGAGGTCAGAGTTTTATGTTTCTCTGGATAGCAAGTACGTAACAGCATTTGACACTGCATAGGTGCTCAATGAACCTCTCTCACTTGAATGGAGGAATTCTATCATTTAGAAGCAAAATGTAAAGGCAAATTCCATCCACCATTCAATCAAATTCAGCAAACATAACCTGGAGCGGAGGTCCTCAGAGTGTGGCAGCTGGGCCTGCAGCATCAGTGTCATCATTTGGGACCTTGTTGGACAAGCGCATTCTCCAGATGGGAACTCCAGGTGAATCCCAGCAGTCTGCCTTTCCACAAGCCTGCTATGGTCTGTGTGTGTCCCCCAACGTTCATGTGTTGGAAAAGGAACTGCAATGCAACAGTGTTGGGAGGTGTGGCCTTTGGGGAGGTGGTTAGGTCATGAGAGCAGAGCTCTCACGAAACGACCAATGTTGTCATAAAAGGGCTGGCTGGAGGGACTCTGCCCCCTTTTTTCCCTACCATCTTCACCTATGTAAGGATATAACATTCTTCCCTTCTGGAAGATACAGAGTGTGAGGAATACCTCGGGAGCAGAGACTGGACCTCCCCATCCCAGATGCCAGCACCCTAGAACTGTGAGAAGTAAATTTCTGTTCTTTATAAATTACGCAGTCAGTGGTATTCTGTTATAGCAGCATGAGTGGACTAAGACAACACCATTCCAGGGATGCCTGCTAAAGTTTAGAACTATTGGTCCAGGTTAAAAAAGAAGAAGAAGGAGAAGAAGAAGAAGAAGAAGAAGAAGAAGAAGAAGACAACAACGACGACGTCTGCAATGAGTAGTTTCAGTTGCTACGCAGATGTAACCAAGAGTGAAAAGAGGGAGAGAGAGAGAAAAAAAACAATCTGAGAAAAGAGAAAGAAAGCCTGAGGTTGAGTGGGGAGGAGGAGAGATGACAGAAGGTGTGGGGAGAGCTGGAAAGGGAGGAGAAGAGGAGTGGGTGAGAAGGAGATTGATTCATCTTGCAATTGCCTGCGAATGAAATGGGTTCATGATCTCAGCTGGGTGCTGTCATGGCAACAGGTGCGGCCCCTCCCACCCACTCTCCATGATGACCAGGCATCAGGCACCTACACGGAGGACTGAGCCCTGCAGAGGATTTAAGTTTCAGTGAGTTGATGAACAGTGAGGGGAAAGCTTAATGGAGGGTCTCCACACCTGGGCGCTGGCCCTGGCTGGGGTCCTAGAAAGCCTGCTGCTCAAGGTGAGGGCAACAGGAGCTGTTCAGTGACAGGTGATAAAGACACACCTGGCTGAAAGTCAGTGCAGAGGCACTGAGGTTTATCCTCAACCCCATAACACGGTCTGGCTAGGATGCCACCACTACTTGGACTTACAGTGAGGAAGAATGACTGGTGTAAGAGGAAAGAGAGAGAGAGAGAGAGAGAGAGAGAGTCCTTCCAGCTGCAGGGTTGGAAGCACAGGAAGGGGCACTGAGGCCTACAGGGCTCAGAGACCAAGGAAGGGCTATTCCAGAAGCGTGATGAGAAGCCCTACATGTAGAAGGAGGAGAGGAGCAGAACTCACATAAAGATTCGAGGTCACAAGCTGGGCGTAATGGCGCATGCTTATAATTCTAGTACTTGGGAGGCTGAGACAGGAGAATCACAGGTTCAAAGCCAGCTTCAGTAACATAGTGAGACCCTGTTTCCAAATAAAAAATAAAATAGGGCTGGGGATGCAGCTCAGAGTTAGAATGCCCCTGGGTTCAATCCCTACCACTCTAAAAAGAAAAAGAAAATATTTGAAGTCACAGACTTTGGTAGGAGAACAGAGGTGGCCCACCTCCTTGGATAAGGAGGAACAGAAGGCTCACAGGACTGTCACCACCTTTTGCTGGGAATGGCTGGAGTCAGGGCACCCACCGGGTGAACACACATCTAACTGGCTTCCCTAATAAAGACAAGTCAGGGCTGTGGGGAGGGGGAGGGACTGAGATCAGCAAAACACACAATGCTCCACACGTTCAATGGAAAAACTTAGTAAAGGCGAGTTCGCAGCCAATTAGACACTAAAAGTAAGATATAATTGCTGTTGCTATGTTTGTTTCCAAGAAGAACTATGTTATGATTAGACTAACAGGCTAGTGTTGGATTCTGAGCAAACGGCATGGAAGCCTTCATCTCACTGTCTCTCCTTGTGAGAGAAGGAAGCGGATGAGGAGAAGCCAAATCCATAAAGGAGGGCTCTGCTCAGAGCATCTGCCCTGAGAAGACCTTTGTGCAGCCTTGAACCCTTTTGGGTAGAAGTGGGGAGAATGTGCTGAGAGATTTCTCAGATCTGATTTGTTTTAATCCTGATGTGGACGCAATGGAGTCTTTGCTACCCCCATTTCAGATGAGGAAATTTGAGCTCAGGCAGGTCAAGTAGGGTGCAAGACAGAAAATGAGGAGCTGGGATTCAAACCCACGACTTCAAAGACCATGTTTGTCTACTCACAACCAAGGACATGTACCTGCCCACAGTAATGGCAAGAGGAGAGAAGTGGTATGTCATAAGTTACCCAGGGGCCATGAGACCTTCTCCAGATAGACCCAGGGGTCTCTCACTGGACAGATCATCTCAATGAGACACCTACGGTCTACGAGGAAAACCCGACCTCACCTCTTATTAGTTCTGTGACATTGGACAAATGATTTAATCCCTTGGTGCTGCCGTTTCTCAATGTGTGTAATGGAATAATAACCATGATCATGGAACAGTACTGTGAAGACTGAGAGGTATAGTCTGATGGTTAAGCCCCCAGTCAACCATGTAAGAGTTGTGCAATCTTAGGCTAAAAATTAGTTCACTTTTCTGCCCCATTGTTTCTAAAATGTGTGGATTAGAAACAATGCACCTACGGGCCAGGCATGGTGGCGTACGCTTGTAATCCCAGTACTTTGGGAGGCGGAGACTGGAGGATCCGGGTTCGCGGCCAGCCTCAGCTCTCTCTCGCTCTCTCTCTCCCTGTCTCTCTTTCTCTCTCTCTACTTAGTGAGGCCCTCCACAACTTCGTGAGACCCGGTTTCAAAATGGAATTCTACTCAGCAATAAAGAAGAACAAAATAACAGCATTTGCAAGAAAATGGAAAGATCTGGAGAGCATTATGTTAAGCGAGATTAGCCAATCACACAAAATGAAGGGTCATATGTTTTCACTAATATGCGCAATATAGGGAGTAGTGGGGACACAAAAGGGTCTCCAATGACAATGTAGAACCCTCAGA
>PVJS01024191.1:0-28902 GCA_004027185.1 Glis glis
TTTTGCGGTACCAGGGATTGAACCCAGGGGCATTCTACCTCCGCGCTACACCCCCGGCCCTATTTTTTTTATACTTTATTTTGAAACTGGGTTTCATGAAGTTGTGGAGGGCCTCACTAGGTAGAGAGAGAGAGAGAGAGAGAGAGAGAGAGAGAGAGGAGAGAGAGAGAGAGGAGAGAGAGAGAGAGAGCTGAGGCTGGCCGCGAACCCGGATCCTTCGGTCTCCACCTCTCAAAGTACCGGGATTACAAGTGTGCGCCACCACGCCCGGCTCCCTATTTTATTTTTTATTTTGAAGCAGGGTCTTGCTAAATTGCTGAAGATCTCACTAAGTTGCTGAGGCTGGCCTCAGGCCTGCAATCCTCCTGTCTCAGTCTCCCAAGTGCTGGGATTACAGATATGTGCCACCATGCCTGGCTCACTCCCAGTCTTTTTTTTTTAATGTGCTTTTATTGGTGCATTATAGTCTCACATCACAATGAAAATCAAGTTGACATTAACATACATGCACACAGCACTTGGTGCACCCCGCCTCCCCTCACCCCCATACAGAGTACTGAGATGGACGTTGGTATATTCTCATGTGTACACATGGTCGATGGTAGTAATTCCATTAATGAACTTCATTCTTCCCCTTCCGCTTCCCCGACTCCACTGAAGCTTCTCCACCATTGTCTGGAGTCCCTTTTGTATCCCCCCCTACACCCTAGCTTGCACATATTAGAGAAAACATTTGGCTCTTCTCTATGATTGGCTGATCTCACTTAACATAATGTTCTCCAGGTCCTTCCATTTTCTTATAAATGATATTATTTTGTTCTTCTTTATTGCTGAGTAGAATTCCATTGTGTGTATTTCCCATAATTTTGTGATCCA
Source organism: Glis glis (assembly GCA_004027185.1). Classification (NCBI taxonomy): domain Eukaryota; kingdom Metazoa; phylum Chordata; class Mammalia; order Rodentia; family Gliridae; genus Glis; species Glis glis. Next base: position 877 of record PVJS01024191.1, read on the forward strand.
TTGATCATTCCTAGTCTTTTGAGGTACCATCATACTGATCTCCATAGTATCAACCACATTTCAAGCGCTCATTAGCTATACATGGCTACTGTATTGACCAGCACAGATATATGGAACATTTTGGTTATTGTGGAAAGTTCTATGGGACAGCACTATACTTTCCTCAGATCTCCCTGCTTCCTTTCCAAGTTCCAGATCGCTTATCCTCTCTGTCCTACACACACACACACACACACACACACACACACACACACACACACAGCTACACTGTCCAAATTCCATTAGTTTATAATGCAGAAAATTTGGCTAATTCAGGCTGTGCCCGAAGGGCCTCTTTTCTTTCTTCTAAAAAAGAACTGACAAAGCTCTCCAAGGTGTTTTCGTAAAAAACAAAACAAACAGCAACAACAAAAAGCAAATACCTGTCTACAATGAGAAGAACGTTCCCGCTCTCCTAGAAGGCAGAAGTACCTACAGTCAGTTGTCATTTCTCTAAAATTATGATGCTCATTTTCGAATGTGGCATGTGGAAGCAGTTTTACTACTTTATTATTGTCTGGTGGATAAAGAAGTACAAGAAGTCCTAAGTCAACCCCTTTGTTTATTTGGCTATAAAAAGCAAAGAGAAGAAAATGAAAAAAGAATTACGGCCCAGCCTTAGGCACGACATCAACTTTTAAATAGAAAATATTTGACTTGTACTGAGGAATAGTCTGTCTGCACCGCATGGAATAATCTTGCCAGATGGCCGTCCAAACAAATGAACTGAAGCAAAACAGGCCAGATTTATGGTTTCTTTGCAGTCAAAAATAACTTTCCTATTATTAAAAGTAAATACTTGCATGTTAGGTGTGTGGCTTGCATAACGACAGCTGTGTATTGTGAGGGATGCTAGAGAAGGGTCCCATTGCAGAGATGGGAAGATTTGCCTTTGAGAAGAGATTATTCATTTTGTCAAAGTGATGACAAGGGTGTGTATTTTTAAAATTTATTTATTTTTATTAGTGTATTGAAAGCATACATCTTGAAGGATTTTAAAGTGGTTGACGTATACATGCACTCGTTGGTCTCCCCAGTTCCCACCCCCTGCCTCCCCCCTCCCTCCTTCCCATTTTCAGCATAGTAGTTGACTTTGATATCTTTGTGTAAGTCCATCCTGTGCTCCAGTTTGTTTCCCTCTCCTTCCCTCCCATCTCCCCCAGTTAGTTCACCTTCTTCACTCATCTGAGGTTTTCTCTATTTGTCTGTGGTCCCTTCTGTGCAGGGTCGTGGCTCATTATCCCCTGACCTCAGCACTGGGGTACTATGGGGCGGGGCCAGGAGCTCCCCCCTCCCCACGTCCCCAGTGCCAGGGTGAGGGGTTCTCCTGGGGGTGAGGCCAAGGGTTCACCCGCCCTGTCTCTCCAGTGCTGGGAGGGAGGGGTTCTCTGGGGGCAGGGCCAAGGGCTCGCCTGCCCTGCGTCCCCAGCTCCAGCTCCAGCTCCGGGGGTCTCCGGGGATGAGGCCACGGGGTCACCCGCCCTGTGTCCCCAGCACCGGGGGGTCTCTGGGGGCAGGGCCAAGGGCTCACCCACCCTGTGTCCCCAATGCTGGGGGGAGGGGTTCTCTGGGGGCGGGGCCGAGGGCTCACCTGCTCTGCATCCCCAGCACTGGGGGGAGTGGTTCTCTGGGAGCGGGACCAAGGGTTCACCTGCCCTGCATCTCCAGCGCTGGGGTAAGGGGTTCCCTGGGGGTGGGGGCCAAGGGCTCACCTGCCCCACATCCCCAGCACCAGGGGGAGGGTGTCTCCAGGGGCGGGGCCGAGGCTCAATGGGTGTGTATTTTTAATCTAGTTTTCCCAAATGATCATTAGATTGTAAGAATTCAAAGACTGAAACCTCTACTCTGAGACATTTATTCCTGGAGTTTCCTTAAATAACCCTCTTCCTTCCATTGCTACCCCCTCCAAAAACTTCAAGGGGGAGATGCCACTCTTTGTATTTTCTCTTTTTTGCAACCTTCTCCCACACCAGGATGCTCAGACTTCATGAGATTGAAATGTCCCCCCTTTTAACAAACTTTCACCTACATTTTTTTTTTTTTTGGTGGTGGTACTGGGGATTGAACACAGGGCATTCTTCCACTGAGATACACCCCCGTCCCTATTTTATTTTTTATTTTGAGATAGGGTCTCACCAAGTTGCAGAGGGTCTTGCTAAGTTGCTGAGGCTGGCCACAAACCTGTGATCCTTCTGTCGCAGCTGCCCAAGTACTGGGATTATAAATGTGTGCCACCATGCCTGGCTCAAGTACATTTTGATGTGTGTATCATGGTAGGTCTTATTGCCCTCTTTCCCCTGAAAGTTTGTTTGGAATTTACTCTTCCTTTTCTGCCTTTGGTGGAATAGACAGGAAAAATTATGTACAAAGAAAGAAATATGGTGTGTTTGTGTGTGTGTGTGTGTGTGTGTGTGTGTGTGTTTGTGTGTTGCTGGTGTTCAAACCCAGGGTCTCACACATGCTAGGCATGTGCTCTACCACTGCGCTATACCCAACCCTGTGCCCTATTTTCAATTAGAAATTTTGATGAACTATAAGCTAAGTATCAAAAACTAAGGTGCATGATTGGAAGAATAATAACAAAATATGATCAGCACTGAATAGGGACAAATACTTTAGGTACCTAAGACTTAGTCCATGTTGTCCACCTGGCTCTCCTGCATCCTTCCTTTGTATTCATCCATCCACCCATTCATTCATTCATGCATCCATTAATTCCTGAGCTATGCATGCAGAGTGCCAGAGACTTAGTGATGAGTGAGACCACAGAGCTCATGCGCAGTAACTGAGAGAGACCTGACCTCCCCCAGCAGGGAGGGGGACCAGGAAGGCTCCTCTGAGGAAGTCATGAGGAGGACCTGGCCAGATAGAGGGGCTTGGGTGAGGGTGAGGGCAGGGAATAGGGTGGAGAAAAGCAGGATGGGGGCTGAGGGAAGAGCAAGTGCTGAGTTGCTGGTTGGAGGACTGGAGGGCAGAGTAGGGGCACCCTCAGACATGGCAAGTTGGGTAGGGACCCACACAGGATGACCTTGGTAGGATTTGGGGTTTTATCCTAAAAATAAAGGGAATTTGCTGAATTGCTAAACAGGGGAGCTATATGATCAGGTATTTGTTTTTAAGAGCTTAGTGGCTTTTGCATGGAGAATGCCTTAAAAGGGTGCAAAGTATCATTGAGAGGCTGAGGCAGGAAGGCCACAGGTTCAAGACTAGCCTCAGCAACTTAGCAAGATTCTCAGCAACCTAGCGAGATCATTTCCAAACAAAAAATAAAAAGGGCTGGGGGTGTAGCTTTGAGGTAGAATGTCCCTGGGTTCAATCCCCAGTACCACAAAAATAAATAATAAATAAAAAATAAAATGTGGGAGACCCATAAGGTAGAAGCCACTGAGGAAAACAGAGGCAGCAGAGAATGGGGGATTCTGCTTGATAGGAGTAGTAGGAATAGAATTGAGTCTACTTTAGAGATATTTAGGAGACAAAATACACTGGGCTTGGTAATGGACTTGTCATCTTGCCATTAGGAGTCAAGGAGAGAGTGGTGTTAAAGATGTCAGTAAGTTGGGAGCAGTGCATGATTCTGGAAGGTGGAGTCTAGTTGGGAGAGAGGAGGAAGAGGAATTCCAGAGGGCAGAAAGCAGAGCCCGAGCAAACCTTTGGTGTGGTCCCACCAAAGGGAAGCCAGGACCCAGCAGTGACTCTTGATGTCCTAGGGAGATCTCCACATGGAATGGCATGGGCGCTCTTTTCAGAGCATTCTCCAGGGAAAAGCCCTCCTGGTGCCAGGGAGGCCGTGTGAGGGAGGTGGTGGCATGACAAGTCTGTGATGGCTTGAGAAAGCCTCCGGGTCTCCCTGGGACCTGGGAGAGGGGCTGAAGAGCAGAGGCAGGCTCTATCGGCCGACTGAAAGGGGCTAGAGGGAGTGACAGTGCACTGTCACGGTTGATGCCACTTAGTGACCACAACATGATTGTGGAGATGGAGAGTGGGTGGGGGTGGTAGAGTCGGAAGTCTAAAGACCAGGGGGAGTGCATGTCTCCTCAGCAGATGATAGCATGTGACTTTTGGGGACCAGATGCTGTCCATCTCAGCAACTCCATGCCTGCTCATGTGTGAATGGCAAAGAAGAAAGGGAGTGGGATGACTTAGGATGGGTTAAATCAGAGTACAAGAGCCTTGAGAAGATCCTAATGGGAAGACAGCTCAGTGACTCATGGTAATGCAAACTTGGAAGAATGGCTGGTTAACCATACACGATGTTGTATAACTAATAGATAATTAGTAAACTATTTAGGGAAATAGAGTACATGCTGATCTTTACCATATGCAAAACTACTCTGGCTAGTGAAGAAAAAAAAAACTGAACGGAAATAGGAAATATAAGGGAGTGTTTTCTGATACCTAAATGTAAGAGACTTGTCTAAGCTCTCAGTGAGATGTGAACTTTTAAAGGAAAATATTGACAGATTTAAGGATACAGGGTTTTAAAATTTGCAGGCAAAAAGTATCTCATATTTGAATGTAAAATGCACATAATTGGGAAAACAGAGCAAACAGGAGAGAAGTATAAATCCTAACAGTATAAAGAACTCCTAATAACATGAGGAAAGGTTTAAGGTCCCAAAAGATAAATAGGCAAAGGTATGAACTGACAGTGTCAATAAAAATTGTAAATGGCTGACATAGAAAACATTTAATAGCATTAGCTTGTATTTAAAAAATATAAATTAGGGCTGGGGTGGTAGCTAAATGGTAGAGAGCTTGCCTAGCATGCACAAGGCCCTGGGTTCTATCCCCTGTACCAGTATGTAATGATTCAATGAATGATATATTTTTTAAATACTTATCAACCTAGGACAGACTTGAAAAATGGTAACACTCATGGCAGGTGAGCATACAGAATGACAGTCATTAACTTTATTATTGGGAGAGTAAATTGAGCCAAATCATGTGGATAGTAATTTGGCCATCTGTAGTAAGAGTTTAAAAGAGTGTGAAATTGGAAACAACACACATTTTTCAAATAGGAGAATATTGAAGGAAATCAGTATAACTCTAAATGCTGTATTATTACACAGCCATTAAAGTGGAGTCATTTGAAAATATTTAATGATCTGGGAAAATGCATATGCTATAATGTTAAGTGACTAAAAGCAACATGTTGAATTATATATACAGTGTGATCACAACTATGCAAATAAATATGCATGCAAATAGTTTGTAAAAATGTGTCAATCTACTACAGCTGATCTTTGTGTGCTGTAATTATTAGTGATTTTATTTTCTTTCTTTCCTTTTCTTTGGTACTGGGGATTGAACCCAGGGGTGTTCTACCTCTGAGCTCCACCCCCAGCCCTATTTTACTTTTTATTTTGAAGCAGTCTCACTAAGTTACCTTGCACTGCTGGCCTTGAACCTGCAATCCTCCTGTCATAGCCTTTGATTTTATTTTCTTTCTACTTTTCTGTACTTCTATAATGCGGAGTTGTAAATTGGAAAAAATATAAAATAATCTTTGTTTATAAGTAAAAATGTACTTTCAGCTGACTGCAACTTAACTAATGACTTCTGATGGTTGAGTATGCTTTTATTGGCTAGTGCATTCATCTCAAGCTATTTAAATGATCACACTGTTGATGTCTCCAAGAATGCTTTTATGGTTCTCAGTAAGAGCCAGGCATCCTACTAAACACTTTACATGTTAGCACGATTAGAACTCCCACAGTCACAGGAGATATAGCAGATTATTAGTACGTTTTATGGAACAGGCTATTGAGGAGGCACAGAATGGTTAAGTAATTTTTGAATGATCACACAACCAGTATATGGTAGAGCTGGGATTTGAACTCAGCTAATGTGGCTCCAGTTCTCCTTCCCTCTATGCTCTGTGTGGCTAGGTTTAAGACAATGGACAACCTTGCCTTTCAGAAAGCCAGTAAGCGATAAAACTGTATGAAAACAAACTAATATCAAACAGTACTAATAAATGTCAGGTGACATTCGTGGGTCCTGAATATCATTGGTGAACTAGGAGAGTTAGTTACATTAGATGATCTTTAGAATCCCTCCTGGTTGTAATAATCCATGACTGCATTTATTAGCTAGACAAATTGGCTTTTGCATACCACAGTATGAATGCTAATTATTTCCCCCATGGATCATTTCCTTCCCAACTTCACACCTTTTTATTAGAAAAGCTTTCATGTGACCTCCCCCTGCCCCGCCACACCCCAGCTCAGCTGCTTGGAGTAGAAGGTATGGCACTGGAGTAAGGGCAATCAGATTCTCTCCTGAGTTTGGAACTGGTGCTCTAGGACCACATGTGCTGGGAGCGATGTGGGCAGTGGTGACCATTTTGCACCATGTGTGGCTGGAGCAAGGAAGCTGACTATGCAAAGTGAGAAGGAAAGACGTTCACTGAGAAGAAAGGAGTCCTGCCCTGTGTCCCGGTGTTGGTCTGGTAGGAGGACCGCACTGGGGGGTGGGGACGGGGACTGTCTTTCCAGTTTCCCAAGGGCTTTCTCACCCGTAGTTCCAGGCCTTCACACGGCCTGGCAATGTTATCTGACCTTGGGTTCCACAAAGATACTCTGTGTCCTTTAAATAAATTCCTTACTTGTGTTTGCTTAATCTCATTTGGGATTATTCCTTACAATCAACCATGTCGGCCATGTGTGTGTGACTGGTTCCCAGTGCCTCTGGCTGTAGCCAACGCGAAGAGTGGGCACTTAGCTGAGCCATTCTGCAATGTCTGGTGTGAAATCATCCTGTGATGATCTGAGCATTGCAGGGCAATCAACTGAAGTAAGACATGTACTGAAAACCAGGAGGCCCGTGGAGATATTAAGTGAGATAGTGAGAGGTCCTCTAGCTAGCTGGCTGGTTGCAGGCTTTGATATGGGGTCCCAGGCTAGGCTGAAGGTTTAACTTGGTGATGAGCACACGTGACTATTTTCAGGTAACTCAGGGTATACCATGGTTTGGGGAACATATTCATAGTAAGCAAACTCGGGTTCACAGATCAGCCAGCAGGCCAGTGTCTTGATGTCAGAATGATGTCTGTGTGACTCAGAATTACAGATGTTAGCCACGTCAGGGGGCAGCCCCTCAGAGTGCCTGTACTTTGCCGGGTTTTGTGCACCCCTCTGCAGTCTCATGCTGTGCCTGTCCCTCTTGCTCTAGATATTGTAGATGCCTGGCTGGTGTCAGCTTTTCTGCTTGCTGTGCAATACTTGCATAGAATTATTAACTTAAAACTGGAGTCAAGTATCAGGAAAAACAGTTAAATGAGTTGAAAGTGGCTGCTGGGAGTGCAGTGAAGGGGTGGATGGGGCAGAGCAGCAGGGGTCTGCTTTCTCCATAAGGTTTTTACTATCCTGTTTTTTTTTTTAAAACTACATGCACATATTAGACACGAATAAGCAAACATTCACTATAATACCCGGACTCCCCTCATAAAATAGCATCTATTATATCTTAATGCCAGCCTAGATTGTCTCTCCTGTGTTATTGACACAAATCCTAGTGGTCTCATTCCATTTACTCTGCACGCTTTTAATAGCACAGACCTATGCTGCAATTTATTTCATTTAGAAGCATTCATTTTTTTAACTTATTTATTGAATTCTTGCTATGTGCAAGGCATTTCTACATAAAAACGGTGTGTGTTACTCTATACTTTGTTCTTTATCAGCTAATTGTTATGTAATCGATATAGTCATTTGGAGCTGGCAGTTTTGAGAATGTACGTATTCTAAAGAGACTTTAAAAATGAGCTGAGACCCAGGACTGGGAATGTAGCTTAGTAGTAGAGCATCTGCCTAGCATGTGTGAGGTCCTGGGTTCAATTCCTGGAGTCCTGGGTCCTGTTCCCTAGCAACACACACACTCATAAAGAGCTGAGACAAAATAGATGTGTATGTCAGTCTTCAAAATGTTCATTTCTTTCCTGTTTTGTTTGGGCAATGGTAGGCAGAATATCTAAAGTCTGAAAATATATTCATTAATTTAAAAATGTATTGGTCGCTTAATAATGCACCATACAAGGTGGATACAGCAACAGGATATAGGCTGTATCCCCAAGAAATGTAAGTTCTTGGTATGTTTTGATGGGAAGGTAGCGTTTATACATTAAAGAAATTCATTACTTCATTAGCTGTTTGTTGTAGCATCCCTTGAGATAGGAAACATTTGGTAAAAACTTGTGCAAATACAGCTGTCACTTGGTATCTGTGGGGGATTGGTTCCAGAGTCGCCGCATCCCCTACTACCCAAATCCTTGGTTGCTCACATCTCTTCTAGAAAATGGCATATTTTATATTACTTCTGCACATCTTCCTGAATATTTTAAATAATCTCTAGATTACTTATAATACTTAGTACGAGGTAGTTGTTATACTGTGTTAAGAGGATTATGATGATAAATAGTCTGTGCCTGCTCAGTATAGGCCGAATGTTTTTCCCAAATATTTTCAATCTGCACTTGGTTGAATCCTTGGGTGCAGAACCCATAGATATAGAGGGCTAGCTGGGTTTTGACTTCCACACAACGTTGTAGGAAAAACACTTAGGGCCCAGATTCTATTTTTTCTGGCTGCCTCACCTTGGAGGGCTCCACGGTCAGGTCAGGAGAGCTTCCTGGAGCCTGTGCGGGATGGAGGATGCGCACATGCAGTTTCAGCACTGTTTATAGACATTGCTATGCGCATCCCTCCTTTGTGGCAAAAACATGGGCACTAAGTCAACTGTCCAGGGACCAGTCTTCAGGATCCCCAAGGCCTGAGGACGACAGCACTGTGTTAAAGGAGGGCTGGCACTGCTGTGGCCGTGGGCCAGCACACGGAGGCCTCGCGTTGTCTGCTGTGAATTCAGCACCAGCCTTTCCTTGCAATGGCTTTGGGGGTGTTTGGGGTAAACTGGAGACAGAAGAAATGTGAACAAACATAGAGTAGGAGGACAGGGTGAAAACGGAAGGCAGGAGCTGAGTGGAGAGCAGCTCACACCCACTTCCAAAGTAGAAGTCAATAAATAGAAAAAGGGAGAAATTAGCTTGTCTTCTGTAACTCACAATGGATCCATATGCTAATAGCTCCGAAAAACACAGAACGACCATTGGACAAGCTCAGGGACAGCGAGGCCCATATCTACCTAGACTGTGTAGCCTTGGGCCAGTTCCTTAACCTCCTCCTGGAAAAAGGGGGGATGGTACCAAACCCTATATACTGTATATACTGTGTTTTCTCATATACAAACAGCTATGGTAAAGTTTATAAATTAGGCATAGTAAGAGACTAATTATAACTAATAATAGAATCATAACCACATACTGTAATATTAGTGCTGCGAATGTGCTCTTTCTCACTCTCAGAGTATCTGATTGTACCGCACTCCCCTTCTTGTGATGTGAGATGACATTGTGCTTGTGTGAAGGGGTGAAGTAAGACGCATCCACTGGCGCGTAACTCGGCATTGGGCTACTGATGTCCTGACGATTGGTTAGGACACCATCACGCCATGATGATTGACCTTGGGTAACTGACACTGCAGAAAGCAAAACTGTGGATAAGGGGGCCCTCCTGCAGTTCTCATACAGAGCTGTGTGAGAAACATCCAGCTTGCTGCAGGGCACACAGCTAGGCACAGCAAACACAGTTCTGTCTCCCGCCCCACAGCACCTCAGGGAAGGTCAAAGACCTCAGAGTCAGAGAAGTTCAGCAGCTGGGGCTGGGCTGGGGCAGTGTGGGAGCAAGCAGTGAGCGGCCACTGTAGGACCCTCGTGGCCTCCAATGTGAAGTGAGCTACGAAACCTGGTTATGCTATTTAATAAGGCAGGGCATTTTCATTTTAGAAAGAATCTGAAGTGGAAATGAGAGACACTCTGGTATTGGAAAGCACTCCTCCTGGGTGTCTAAGCGGTCTGGATGGTTGAATATTTTGGCTTCTATTTGTGGAATCCCTCTCTGTGCACCTTGATGTGTGTTGTCCCAGGTAATCCTCTCCATGGCTCCAGGGTGCAGGCACTTCTCTGAACCAGGGAGTTGACCTTGAGTCACAGTCCTCCTTAGCTCAGGCTGACTGGACTAGGAGTAGAGGATGATGTCATCCAAACCATGGTGATTGCCTGATGCCCATTTTGAGGAGATGCCAGCCGTCCCCTGGGCAAAGGGAAGATTAACTGCTATGGACATTTCCCCTGGTTTTCTTCTTTTATTACAACACTTTCTCGTGATAATACTCATCAAGGTTAAATCATTCGCCAATTGTCCACCTAGCAAAATGCACAACTAGGTTTGTGGTTAGGTCTGTTTAACTCCAGAGCCTGCTACATTGCTGAGCACATGTGGATTTGGCTTTTGTAGGTGAACATGGCAAGTTCTAGTGGACACAAACTTGGCCAGTGGTGGGGCTGCTGGCTGGCTTAGCATGAGAAAGGCCACTGTCTACTGGCTTGGCATCATGGGGTCTTAGCCCAGGGTGAGCAGCTAACGTACTTCGGCAGCCACTGCCGAGGGAATGGTTTAAGTTGTAATTAGCAGGGTTAAGCACTAGAAGAGAGATATACCTTCCACATGTAGCTTAAAATAGCCTTGATAGTGAACAGTCAATATGGGGAAATATGTCCTTGGCTTTTATTTTTATGTATTTATTTTTTGTGTGGTACTGGGGATTGAACCCAGGGCCATTCTATTTCTGATCTACACTCCATTCCTACTTTTATTTTTATTTTTAAACGGTCTCACTAATTTGTGGAGGGCCTCGCTAAGTTGCTGAGGCTGGCCTCTAACCTGTGATCCTCCTGTCTCAGCTTCCCAAGTACTGGGATTACAGGTGTGCACCAACACACCTGGCTCTTGGCTTTTAATTAGCTAAAAATATTTCTTGGTAGAAATTAAACTTTACTTAAATAAACAGCCCCCAAATAGAAGCAGATACACAAAAACTTTTATTAAGTGGAAGTTAGACTTACTTCATGGTAATCAACCAGTTACAAGTGCATTTAAGTTCATGTGTGTGGACACTGTAGAAGTCAGAATGGTTTTATTGAAAGTCCCATGTTCTGGCTTGGTTCGTGCCAGCGCAACCCAAGGTAGAACCATACACAAAGTAAGTACAGGTCAACAATGATGTCAGACTAGATTGGCAACACCATAGTCATTGATACAGCTAAGCATTACAGAACATGAAAGTCCAAAGACCAGAAGACTATTACTAAAGTGATTCTTACTGCAAGCGTTTCCTTCTACCTAAATCCAGAGGACCATGTAGCAAAATCTCAGCTGTGGGGGTCAAAGCCTCTTTTCTATATTACACTTACATGGACCACAGACACTGTAAACATCTGGTGGTCCTCCTGGTGCCCATTTCAAGTGGATGCCAGCTGTCCTCTTGGGGCAGTGCAGTTTAACTGGTGTGAACATTTTCCCTTGTAAAATCTTCCAGCTGAAATTTTTCTTCTGTTTCAATTAGCACCAGTTTATTTGAAAATATTTTTCCTGGTGTTGAATATTTAGGAAACATTTTTTGTAAAACAAACACACAAAGTCCAAACAGTGGAAAGCAAAAAACATTCAAAAAATTGTTTTAGAGAACAGCATTTAGAAAAACAACATCATTTAAACATCTGACAAATCTATGTACAATGTGCCGAAAGCTGGCAAGGAGCATGGCTGAGGGACAGTCACAGAAAAGGCTTGTTCACCTGAACCGCCACAGGCTGTATTTACAGTCAGAAAAGTATTCAGAAATGTAGTATCAGAACATCTGGATTTGGCTAAAAATCATATAAAAAGACACATTGCCCCTCCCCACTAACTTCTATATAGGTAGCAAACATATCCAGCATGACCTTAGGTATCAGGTGTAGAAGTATTTTTTCCATATTTTACAGAACAGTCAAGAAACTATCTCAATAGACATTGAAGAGAACCAGAATGGCAGAGAAAGAGAGTTATTTCCATATTGTCAGATGAAGGAAAGAATTTTTTTTTATGCTGAATAATGCAGTAAAGCACTAAGGAACAAAGACAAATCATTAGGGGAAAAGGTTTCATGAAAATACACAATAAGAGGGTTGAAGAAATTTGTGTCTATTCTATAAGATTTTTTCAAAATTTAGGCAGTCATCTCCATGCACTTTTGAAAAAAGATCAGCAATTTGCCTTGTTGGACAATATTTTTGTATTTGTTCTTTAAAACCGTATAACCCAAATGCTTTTTTTTTTCTTGGATTGAGAATTAAACACAACAGACAAAACCTATGCCATGTTTATCCAATGCCATACTCATTAACTTTCTGTAATTGTGTTTGCTTATTAATCCAGTGTTACTAAAACATCTGCCTCTAAATAACTGGGCACATTCTGTAGCAGGCAACATTTCCCCTTAAGAAGTAAAATATAAACCATTTCCCATTTATCCACCTCAGTGGCTGACCTTTTTAGAGCCTGGAGTTTCAGAGGAACGTTTCAATGCACTCTTAAAAATACCGGCCAGAAGAACACAGGTGGCATCCCACATCTCCTTAAGGATATGCATTCAAGTTTATTTTGACTAATTTGTAGTTGTGATAAGGCTCTATGAAAAAAAAACTTTACTTGGGTTCAATACAAAATACACATTACTCTTTGAAAATGCATAGTTTGTAATTTTATACATTCACTCTCTAATATTAAAGACTTTTGTAAGCACGTACTTACCTAGGAATGGTGGCAAGATTGTATTTCAAAAGATCTCTAAACACTGGATAGCACTGCCACATAGCTTTTGACTTCATGCCCGCACTTGCTGATGCCTGTCATCTGAACACCAGCTCCAGCGGGCAGGACTGCTCCTGGCTCTTGAGGCTGTCTTTTTTTGTTGTTGTTGCTTGTTTAGCAGGCACTAAAAAGCAATGCTTTCTACTGATAGCATTTCCACTAACTACCCCATTTTAGATATTTAATAATTTCATTTTAATATTTTAGATTTGGTGTAGAAACCAATTTGAAAGATGGCTTAATTTTTAAAAGCAGAGTTCTTTTAAACCTTACCGTGGACTAAGGGCAACAGAGGTTTTGTGATTACTGTTGTTCTCTCTCTCCAGCCCCCTCTTTTGAAAGAAATGACCGTGGGCCACTTGGAAGTTGCATTTGATGATAGTCATGAACCCTTTGGGACCTAGCGATTTATTCTTATCCTGAGTTCTTCTTCTAAGTATATAGGATTTTGACATACGAAACACTTTGGAAACTATACTAGGGTCTGGTTAGTCCAGAGAGCATTTGTTTAAATGGCTGACCATTGTCCAACCATTAATTATAAAAATAGGAATTTGAGGGTGTATTGTAGGAAAATATGGATTAATGGTATATATAGATATATATTTTATATATGTGATCCACATTCCTGAGTTATTTTACACCCAGGGCGTTTTCAGTTATCGAAGTCGTGGAACTAGTGTATTTCGGGGGTATTGAGTTCTTTCTTAAAAATCTAAGTCTATTCTAAAGCTTTCTACCAGCGATCAAGGAGTTTCCCCAAACACTTGGGATACCGTGGAAAGAGGGGCTTTGCTGTTGTCACAGGGGTTGGTCAAGTCACAGCCATTGATTTTCAAAAGAACAGTATAGAAAAAAAGTTTAAAGTAAAACAAGGGTCGGCAAAGTCATGCTTCGCTCTGTCACTGGGTGGTTGGGGGGATAGTTATCATTAAGCCCCACTGAGATCCCTGAGGGGTAATTCAAACTCCGGACTCTAGCAGCCACAGGCCCTAAGAGCTCCACCTGTCCCCTCTCTGTTTCAGTTATTTGTGCCCAAAACATGGAAAGGGGGCTACACTGGAGTACGGGAAAGTCCTTACAATGTAAGTGGGTTTGAGCTTTCTCTTTCCATAAATATAAAATTAAAAAGCAATGGTATCCTGCAGGAACTGCTACTTTTTCACATAATAAAGGCCAGTTCTGCTTTCCTGCTCTGCAGTTGCAGGCAGTCAGAGCCTGGGGCAATTAAATGTGCACCCCTCCTAATGTAGATCCCAGTACGTGCCTACGGCTCTGCTCACTCTAATGGCTGTGCATGTGGAAGGGACAGGTGGGGCAGGTGACTGGCATGGGGGGCTCTGAGGCATAGGGAAAGGATTGGGCATCTACCTTGTTCTCTATCAGCGAGTCTGAACAGAGCTGTTGAGATAAGAGTGTCAGCTTGTATGCTCACTGGGCGGCTCTCCGCACGCTCACCGAAAACCGTTCAGACAGATGGAAATTCTTCCCCTGCATGAAGGGGACAGCCACCCTGAGCCTAAAGTACCAGTCTCACTAAGATGTTATCCTTTTGGACCTTAATTTCAGAGAGAGCCATCAGTAGCACAGAAATGAGAAGGTCCCTCCACAGCTTTGGAAGTGAACACACCTAACAATGGTCTGGCCTCTGGCTTGGGGAGATGAGGGCCGGGAGGGAGAGGAAGTGCTCACTAGCAAACCGGTAAGAGTTGCCAAGGCGGCAGAAAACAAGACTGCTGACCAGAAATGGGACTGCTCTTCCCATTCTCTCTTTAAAGCTCAATTTCTCCTCCAGAGTGCTGGTTTTCTTCTTTGGTCACGGATACAGAGAGAACTCAGAAGAAAACAGATAAGCACCTTTTTTTTTCCTAAAAAATTTTTCGTGTGTGTTTGTGTGTGTGTGTTTCTGGGGATTGAACCCAGGGGTGTTCTACCTCCAAGCTACACCTCCAGCCCTTTTTAATTTTTTTGTTTTGAAACAGGTCTCATTAGGTTGCTGAGAGTCTTGCTAGGTTGCTGGGGCCGTCCTTGAACCTGCGATCCTCCTGTCTCAGCTTCCCAAGTACTGGGATTACAAGTTATGTGCCACCATGCCTGGCTGAAAAATTTCCTCTTTAATGACCACTCTCTGGTCTTTTTTAGGAATTGCCACTTTCTACTTTAGATAATTTTCTGAATTAAAAATTTGGGCAACTGACCTTAGTAAGAAAATATAAGAGTTCATTAGACACACAAATTAACGTTTAGCATTTTTGTAATATAAATAAAGGGGGTCTTCTCTTTGGAAGCTGGTATTTGATAAATGTGTGGATGGCACCTAACATGAAAGAACATTAATAAAAAACAAAATAAACAAGGACAAAGATCTAATCAAAATATGTGCTGTCTTTCAAAATCTATAGTTAGCTGCTGTTGGAAACAGAGCTTCCTCCTTGTTCCCTAATGCTTGGCTCTTCTGAAAGCCTGCCACAGTCATGGTATCAGGGCACTGTTAACGCAATGGGCTTCTTTTCCATCTGAAGAGGAAAGTGCTAAACTTTCACCTCCTCCAGCACAGGTATTACTTGAGAAACACAATAAAAGTATCATTTATCAAAAAGGCTGTTAATGAAGTAGGTGCCAAACCAAAAGGCTTTTTGAGGTTCCTTCTAACTTTATGATAAAACTCCCTGTGCGTGGCTTTACTCTGTACTCAAGGTTTGTTCAACCTGGCAAAATAACGGGAGAAGATGAAGTTCATTCATGCTCTGAACAGCCTTTTAGTGAGGGAGATCTCAGACATTGCCAACACAGTTTAAATTGCACTCAAATTTAAACATGACTTAACAGTATTACCAGACGTTTCCAGCTTTGAGTTTGAAGTACTTTTTAATTTGATCATTACAGATTATGTTTTTATATTTCCCAGTATCCATTTGAGTTTATATAGCTAGAAAATGTTAAATACTAGCTGCAAAGTAAAATTTTCCTAAGGAGTCAAAATTTCCATTTAGAATCTCTTCAGCTACTAAACTCCTAAAATTAACCACTGGGTTGGCTGTACCTTAGGGGCTGAGGTATGGTACCTAATATGTCAGGGGATACATTTGGGGATGATTAAGTTTGCACGTGGCAACACGAAGGAGCGACTGAGTGTGTTCTTCATCCATGCTGAAAGGAATGGGTTGAGAACATGGTGGGGTTTCTTGGATCTAGTCATTCTGGAAAAGTAAGGTCTGAGCTAGCCCTTTCAGAGGCCTTTCCTACCTCTTTGCAGGCATTAGTGAGGCTGACTCACAGGTTCAAGACTACTCTGGGCTAGCCCTGGAGGTGGGCGATGCTGATCCTCAATATTGCTATTCTGTACTGGATTCTTATGAAGATCAAGTGGAATAATATATCTGAAAAAAACATACTTTATTATATGTGACTCTCCCAATATCATCAGGACTTCAATGTAGGGTACAGCTAAAAGCAGTCCCTCCAGGAGGAAGCAACTTCTCATCTGCTCTCATCTTTTCAAGGTACATTTATTCTCACTTTGATTTTGTCCTCAAAGACATTATGGTTTTCTTGGTGGAAAAACCCCCGTTGAGGTGAGCAGACACTTGAAATACCTAAGTGGCTTCCGCTTCTGAAGCAAGGCCTTTGCCATGTCAGAGGTGAACTCATGACAGTTTTACACTGGAATGATGATCGTGAAGCTGGTGGGCTGGGGAAGGAGTGTGGGGAGGACCGCGGCCTCTGCTGCCTTAAAACTGCAAGGGCTCCTGGCCGCCTTTTCAGAAGGCCCAAGGTGCTCTTTGCCAGCCCCTGTCACAGTGGTCACGGTAGTGAAAACAGTAACAGGATTAGGGTTACAGTTCTTCAGTGCTTTGGGGCATGGCCTGGGTGTGTCAGGAGGCAGTCCTCACGGATCGGGCTAGTAACTAACTCAATACATTGTGATCAGAGGCAAGGCTAGTCTAAGGATATGACATTTCTATTCTCAGTCTTCCATGGAAATAATTTCTGGAGAAAAATGGCTTCTTTCCCCTTTTTGATCTTAATTACTCAGTGCTAACATGCAAGTTTGTGGGGCTGATGGAGGAGCTTGACCTGATAGCCATGGAGTATGAAATGTACTTCCCCTACCAGTTGAAACTAGTGGGCATAGGCTGCATTTGGCCATAGACAGCTTGTCTTTGGTCTGCATAGTGTTGGCCAAGAGTATGAGCTCGTTGTCAACACTTAAGTGTCAGGTGATATCATATTTCCAAATCAGATGATCTAGCAGCCCTGGGCCTGATTTCTGTGTTCCGACTGTCTAGAGCTGAGTGTGGGTCCTCCTCCTAGGGTGTGTGTGCTCTGCAGTTCCACGCGATCTCCACCATTCTCGAGTGTCCCTCCTTTGCCTGATATGCATTGATAATTGACAGAACTTGCCTGGCCCTTCTAAGGCATCTCAATCTGCAACCTCTGCTGCATACCATTAGGAAGCTTCCATTTAAAGATGAAATAAGACGCATTTGGCTCAAAACTATGCAGCAATAAACATTTTTTGGGGACTCTACTGCTAACAGTGGAGATATGATGATGGGATTTGATGAATGTGAGGGAATGATGATGGCGATTTCTAGCTTCCCTCATCTCGAAGACTGGATGCTGAGGCTGTCCACGGTTTTCCCTAACTCCATTCATTTCTAGTCCTCATGTCTGCAGATTCTAAAGCCTATTGGAAATCAAGGTCTGAATGTCCTTCCTACCACTTCACAGGGAGAGAGTATGATTGCCCCAGGGCTGTATACCTATTCTGTCTCAGCTTTACTTTTGATATTATCTGCATACTTTGCTAATTAGGCTAGCTTTTGTATTACTAAAATCTTATAAAAGATGCTTTCTGGTTATAATAGTGGGCTTGAAAAAATGGTACAGTATTATGAAATGGTTTTGGCAAAGCTCACGATTACTTGTGCAGTTAATAAACTCTTTGCGGCTCACTTCCTTGTGTCCCAACTCATGGGAACACAGCCACTTTCTGCTCACAACCTCGTGTGCCTGTGAGTTCATCACAGTGAAAGATCAAGCACTTGTTCTGATAAGGAAATTAAAGTTATTTAGTTAGTGCTGAGGACAAAATTATTTTAAACACTACTGATCTCCTAAGAATTCTATCTTTGGATGTACATACTATGGTTTTAGAAATTCCCACCAAATGATATTTGTTAAGTAAATGTAGGTTTGTGGTTCTGGTAGGTTGAGTGGAAAATTCATCGTGTGACATGGAATTTATCTTTTTACACTAAAGAAGGCAAGAATTTTTTTTTTTTTTACCATGGCCTATAAGCATATCTGCTAACATTCTTTTTTTCAGATTTAAAATATTGATGATGATTCTTTAAGTATCTTTTTTCCATAATGCTTTGAAAACATACTGGTAATGATAAGAAGTAGCTGCTGCTATCTGGATTCTCTTGTAAATTACCATTCCATCTGATCTGCATTTCTACCCTTGCTGCAGAGGGTTAATTGAAAAGATAAGCATCAAAACACTTGCTTAAAAGAGGCATAGCCCTTTGTTTAGTGAGCAGGAATTGTGTAATATGAACACTTCCTGTCTGGTAAAATACTGTATTTTAAAAAATAAGCTACAATGTATAAAATCAAGGTCATTTCCCACAAAAATGTTCATGTCCTTTGTGATTATAAAACACTGCATCTTGTAAAATATTTCCAGTTCTGTTAACTTGAGAAGTTGAGTACTAATGCGTACTATAAAAGTGTCGTGTCTCTTAGAATTGTAGAAGCCTAAGCAGTATATTTCCTGTTTCTTTTGGAAAATTCAGTTATGATTATTACTGTATTTAAGATTACATCTCGTCACAACACATTACCAATGTGATTCTCAGATCCACATGACAAAAGTTATAAAACATGAGATTGTCTTCAAAAAGAGGAGCTATTTACAAAATAGGACCAGAAGTAAAATTCCCATTTTCATCCCTGGTCCTATGATAGATACACCCTTTAAAGCATGTACATTGGATATGGGCTTTTTCAAAGTCAGTCCTAGGAAGATGGTCTTAAATACATTAGATTCTTCCTTGCTCTATCGGTGTGCATTACTCAGTGATACAACTGATACCTAAAAGTGCTAATTTCATTTTATTTACTGAGTTCAGGTTTGGCTAGTTACAATGCAAACAAGACAGAATGCAACAGTTCTGATGTGGAGGAATCCACACAGGTGGGAGGAACAGGGGGTCTTGTGTGCCGCTGGTAGGGTTCCTTTCTTAGAGAAATGGAATTTCCAATTGACCCATGTGCCCAGCACATTCTCCAAAACGATCCACATTCTCATTCATATTCATGAATCCCGCTGTTCCCACTCATTTGTATGCACAGATTTTTTGCTGCGTTCACACAGGTCAATGCTACAGCTGACGTGGTTGATGGAAATCCTACGGGGTTGTGAGAAAAAGCAGCACCTTGTCCATAAAGTCCATGATAGTTTGCTCCTTAACATGCTCTTAAAGTAAAATGCACATCTTTAAACGGCTTCCTTTCACCTACAGAATTCTGCGGATAGCTAATAAACAGTCACCCAAACTGGGCGATTATAAAAAGAAATGGCAAGGCTTTGTATTCACAATTACATTCAAAGAAAGCCTTACAGAGTTGATGAATACCCACCAGGCACTGCACCCAAGGGTCAAATGTCAGCCTTAGGCTGCAGGCCAGCTACAAAGAGACAACTTCTTCCTGGGGCATTCCCCCACGACTCACAAAAGTCAGTACTATCCAGTTTGCGTAAATTCGTCTTGAAATGATAATCGTGTTCACACGAAAAAATCTATTCTGACTAGAAAAGACTTGAGACAATAAAATTCCTCCTAGTCTTAGGATTCTCCAGACCTATTTTTCACATACCTTTTATGTTTCCCTGAGGAAATGAATATTATTTACAGTATTTTGCTACTATGCTCAAGGTATTCTCTCTGATATGTACAGTTCTTGCCACTTTTCTCTGAACCTTCTCCAGTGAATGCCGCACTTCAGGTTTCCGTTGGAGTCCGAGGGAGGGCGGTGGGCTTCAGCTGTGCTGGCTAACTCAGAACCCAGGGGTGCTTGCAGAAGTGTGGCACGGTGACACCAGAGACAGCTGGCTTCAACTCGAATGACCTTGATGCTTCATGGAGGACATTTGGGTTTCAGATTATTTTTTTGCAACATACATGTGACTGTCTCTGAAAAGTTTTTAAAAAGCCCAAGACCTATGACAGGTATAATTTTCTACTGAAAATTTTCACCTCAACATGATTGTGACCAGGCAAGGAATGGTCTACGACAGGGCACCTCATTTGTACATGGAGCTGCCAATGGGCACTTTTCAGCTGACCGTGCACATTCCGGGTCAGAAACCCACTGATCTCTTTCTGATGCTGGCTCCGCCAACCTAGCAAAGTGAGGTGGAGAGAAGTCCACGGCGGCTAGAGATTGCCTGTCGAAGACAGCTTGGCAGCCCTGCACCCCTGGCCAGAGCCACCCTCTCTTTGCTTCTGGCAACTCCTTGAGAGATGGCCGTCACTGGCTGATTGGCATCAAGAAGATAAGCAGGAGCCAGGTGTCCACAGGCCTCTTGCATCCATCTCCTCTTGGGCCTAGTTGCTATCTGGGTGTTTTCTCCAAGTTGTCTTACTGTTTCCCTCAAATTGAGCATCTGTACTCTGGAAAGGACGAAGACTTAGAACTACTGCTGATGCACACTCCTGCTTTGCAGCTAGCTGGATGATGCCCTGTCGGTGAATATGAAATGTCTTCTTTGGAGAAAAATGGGAAACCAATTTTTTAAGAAAGGGGCTTCAAGGGAGAAAAAAAATCAGAAAATTTCACTGGATCAGAATCTGTTTTATTGCCACTTCTTTTGCCCAGATGGGCCTCTGGGCTCCCTGGGAGGGATGGGGCCCCAGTTTAGCAGCCAGCCTGCCCTGGGATTACTCTCCTCACCCTTCCCCCTGCCAAATGCAGACATAAAATGAATTTGGTTCCACAGAGATGGCATGAAATGAAAGTCTGACTTAATTTGGCACTTCATTTGGTTCTATAAAATAACAAAATAACTACTTTAAAAAATTAACTTGTACAATCAGCAGCTGTATATTGCAATCAGAGCTTGTAAAAAGTGTAATCTCTTTTCTGCCAGGTCAGCCAGGTGTAGCTTGGTGGTCTCCTAGTTATTACATGCTTTGATACAGGGAATGGGTATCTGCATGTCCAGTAAGGGACCGAGGGTCTATCTCCATCTGGAAATCGGAAAAGAAAGTACACAGAGCCCTGGGCAGGAGATGCAGAAGAGTCTGTGTGAAGAAGGCATCCCAGGGCAGCTGCTTTCACCTCTACAGTTCTGCTTACACCTGTGCACTGACTAAAAACCAGGTAAAGACTGAGCTTGGCTCCTCTGGGACTGAACTACTCATGGGCTGTAGCTTTGGGGGTGAAAGCTCCAGGCCTGGTTCAAGTGCTGCTCCAAAGCAATGCTCCCTCCCTGTGTTCCAAAGTCCTGGGAGGGGGATGAATTTAATCCAACATCACTTAAATCTTTTGTGATTAGTGACTTAATCCAAGGATCAAAGGACAGGGAGCTCTACTGAAGAGAAAAAAAAAACTCCTCTGGTCCATGATTGCATCCTATCATTTAAGTTCATGGTGACCAGCCCTTATCTCCTTGGGGACACTGGGCCTCCTGGACCAGGCCAGAGCATCATCTCACAGCAGTGGTGCTACAGGTACAGTGACAGGACACCAGGAGGAGAAAGGACATGCTAGGGTAGAGGAAACCAACATGTTTCTACATTTAAAAAGACGCCCATTCCTGGCTGACCTTGAAAGTATCAAACATACAGTACAACTGGTGTGGCTAATGTTGAGTAACAATCTTGATGTGAAATTAGATGAAGCTCTTTTTCTTTTCGCTTGACATAAAGGTTTTTCTTAAAAAAATAAATGAAGGAAAAGACCAGGATCTTTTCCAAGGAATACTTTTTAAAAAGTCATATGACAGTTTAAAAAATAAATTTGCCATAATATATGAATGCACAAATTATGGATGTTGAACTGTAGAACCTCCTTATAGATCCCTTGCATAAAAAAGGATATCTGCAATTACTAGATGACTTCTTTCAGCTCTTTAAAAAAGCATATGTACAATCTCTAAACATATATTAAGCTTTCCTCTGTGCAATTTCATTTAACATTCCTATGGCTGATCCTACGTCCCCCATCCCTACACAGTGCCTTCTATAAGGTGCTCTTCTTTGCATAGGTATAGGAGAAATAACTCTTTAGCAGGGCAATTGAGAGTGGGGCAGATGGAGAGTGGGCTTGGCAGCTGCTCCCCACACCAGTAACACCAAAACAAACAAGTACAACAGGTTAGAAATCCCCATAAACGAAACACAGTGCAAGCCTTGGCCCTACTAAATTGAGAGGTTCCTATACCAACACACATTTTCCTTTTGGTGTTCTGTATGTTCCCTTCTGAGAAAATTCTTAATGAACAGCCCAACATTTTTATATGAAAAAATAAAGGTTTCGACCTTCCATTTATCTACATAATGTTTACATTGTTCACGAAGCCATCTCCCAGACACACTAAAGCATAAAACCCATGAAAGTGCACTCAGGCTGGAAGTTGGTTTGTTGTCCTAAGGTGACTTTCTGAACAGATGGGGACGTGTCAGCTGTGCTCTGT
Source organism: Glis glis (assembly GCA_004027185.1). Classification (NCBI taxonomy): domain Eukaryota; kingdom Metazoa; phylum Chordata; class Mammalia; order Rodentia; family Gliridae; genus Glis; species Glis glis. The sequence continues at coordinate 23,377 of PVJS01024191.1, forward strand.
TGTCTAAAGCAAACCTGCTGGGACAGTCTGGAGTTCTCTACCTTTTCTGGAATCAGTCAGTGGTGGAGTTTGGAGGGAAGGACCAATGACCCATTAACCTGGCTACCATCTTGACAGACAAGCAGTAACAAATAAATGGGAGCTGCAGTGTGTCTCATATCCCTGAAAGAAGCATCGAGGCTTACCCAGATGGCTACAGGTGCCGGCTTTTGTCTGCATGGTGGCAGGTAGAGAATTAGCTGTGCTGCTGTTTGGGGAAGAGCTTCTTGCAGATCCAAGGAAGACTCCTAGATGTTTCCCAACAGTTCTGGCTTGATTTCCTGAATTCTGCTTGGTGCTACAGTCTGCTGGTGATTTCCATTGCTTTTCAAACATATGCCATCTGGGGCCCTCCAAGCTAGCAGCTCTCCCATTGTTCAGTTTGGGGCCATTCTTAAAAACAAAACGAACAAACAAAACAGACATAGAAAAGATACCCAGAGTGCTGCACTTTCTTGCAACACATCATGATGTGTACTGCTCCAAGAAGTCAAATGGAAATCAGGGAAAAGACTATTCACAAAGTAAGTATTGTTCTTTGTACAAATGCTACCAAATAATTGTGTAGCTTATGTGTGTTTAAGTGTCAAAAATCTCGGAAATTCCATAATTCAGAAAGCTTATCAAAATATGCCTTTCTAGGTAAAATGGACTTGGTTGGTTCCATTGTTACGGAAGTCCACAGTTTTAAGACCTAGATGCACAGCAAAGCTGACTTTTCTTTGAAGGGAAAAAGATTGTTCTAGCTGCTCTAGGCTGGGGTCTCAGGAAAAGCAGAGAAGGTGATGATTTTTTTTTTTTTTTTTTGCTGTAATTCCACCAAGGTTCCTGGAAGGCTTGCCCTGGGTTTTGTTCAAAAGGAGATGCTCAGGGGGGCTGCACCCTCTGCCCTGCTCAGTCGATGAATCTCTGGCAGGCCTTCTTCCAGCGGCAGGCGGTGCACCACATGTCCCGATTCTCCATGCCGTACACCTTCCGGCACTTCTTGCCTTCTCCCCTGGGCTTTCTGTAAGACAGATAAAGGAGATTTGTCCAGTGTGCATTCTTTGGAGAGTTTTAAAATGTTAGTAAATATAGTAGCAGCTCTCTCTAGGTTCAGACTTTAATATATCTTGGATATTTTCATGGCCACTACACTTAGCTGTTACAACTTGCTACTATAACCCTTGAGCTTCTATTCGTCTATTTGTGGACATGTTCATTTGGCCATCTTCATGAGAGTAAGTTAACTAAGCAAACACAAGATATACCAGTAGAGAGCAACATTGCTCTTTCAAGTTTTCAAATATGTACTTTCCAGTGTTCCTTTGCTTCTCCAGTTTTCTGAATTCTGGTTGGGGACTTACTGGGGAATCTTCCTCAATCTGGATTAAAAGCCATATCTTGTTCATTTATATATAATCATTAATATAACATTATAGTTCTTAATAGACCCAATTATCACCACAATGTATTCTGCAAGAAAGATTAAAGTATATTCCTTACTGAGCCCCTCCCCCCAAATAACAAATCTCCATTAAAAGTTGATGGGGAAAACTCTGGGAATAAAAGAAAGGGTGCTTCATGGATTGTGGAGAAATTTTATGGAAGATCTTATCTCTGATTTTCTCTGCTATTTTTTTTCAGGTAGTTCCCTTGAGGTGAAATGTGTGAGTTTCAAGCGGTCATACCTTAGGCTGACTGTCCCTCGGGGTGGGGAGGACAGGACCGTGTGGGCATGATGCCTCTGCTCTCCTGCACCCACTGGATGATGATGTGTTGGTGACACCTGGTGAATACATGGAAAACCAAGTTGACAGAGCAGCGTCTCTATCCAATGCATTTAGCCTCTGCCACATGGGCAATGGTCCTTGACCACTAGACACAGAGATGAAAGGCTTTCTTCACAGAGACCATATGTTAAAATGGGGGGGGGTGCTCATGGCAGAAGTCAAATGCATCTTCAAACAGAAAAGACCCATCAACAATTTTTTTTTTTTTTGCGGTACCGGGGATTGAACCCAGGGGCGTTCTACCTCCGGACTACACCCCCAGTCCTATTTTTTATACTTTATTTTGAAACCGGGTCTCACGAAGTTGCGGAGGGCCTCACTAAGTAGCTGAGGCTGGCTGCGAACCCGGATCCTCTGGTCTCAGCCTCCCAAGTACTGGGATTACAAGCGTGGGCCACCACGCCTGGCTCCATCAACAATTTTTTAAAGAATCTTCATGACTTCATAACTATGCATTCCAAGTTGCCTATAATAACATATTTTTACTTGAATAATACTTTAAACCTTAAAGTATATTCCTGTCTGTTTCACTTAATCTTCATGAATCCTGTCAACCAGGACAAGTATGCTGATTCCCCTTTTAGAAGATGAAAAATATCTAGAGCAGCTAAGAGATTTCTCTAAGATTACACAGCTAGATGGTGCCAACAATACAATAGGGACCCAGGAATTTTGTTTATTCGATCATTCACAGCTACTAAATTTTTTTTTTTTTGTATAAGACATCCCCGTACCAGACTCTGGGGGCCAAGCAGTAATAAAGGCAAGAGCCTGAGCAAATCAAGAACATACGTCATCCATGTGATACTGAGCGCTCATTATGTGTCAGGTACACCAACATCATCTTTAATTTTGGCAACTACCCCATATGATGTGCATATTATTATTGGCCCCATTTTATAGATAGTGAAACCAAGGAATAGGGAAGTTAAATAACTTGCCCAAGGTCATAGAGTTTATAATGGCAGAGCCAGGGCATATAACCCTGATACTTCCACTCAGTCATAAGAGCTTCTATTGCCCTTGACCCTTCCTGGATTACTCACAAAGTCCCTTTCTATCACCTATTCTCATAACACTAAATGTCTTCCCAGCTCATGGGATTCTCAAAAGCTGCAAAAAAGCTAATTTTATAACAAAAGAAAAACAATGTTTTAAGTAATTAAATAGTATTGCCATATACAGGAGACATTTAATCACTTCAAAAACATAATCACCTAGAAGACAACATGGTCACAGAAATACCATCACCAGACAGTAGTCAAGGAGCGTTTCTAAGGCTGCACTGATGTTCTCCAGCATGGGCACTAGTACCTTCTTTTTTCTTTAAATGTAAAGGAATGCACATCATCGTTATTTTCCCAGACATTAATTTAAAGAAATTATACAGGTAAATAAAAATCTAACATTTAAATGATTGTTGCCATGAGTCTGAATTATTCTTTACTACTGGTCTTGTCTTTAAGCTCAAGCTAAGTGACGTGAAGGTCAGCAGAGTAACATATAGGATTTTTTAAAATAAGAGTTTTGTGCTAAATGAGATTAGCCAGGCCCAGAAAGTGAAGGGTCGTATTTTTTCTCTCATGTGGAAGCTAGAGAGAAATTGGGGAACAAAAGGGAATGTCAGATAAATGAGGAGGGATAGGGGGAGGGATATGGGAGGGAAAAAAGGAGGCCTGATGAAGGAAACAGTTCAAATAATGCTATGTATGGATATGAAGGTATCACTACCAACCTCAGTAGCAGGGAGGGAGAGGGGGGAATCCAGAGGGAAACACACCAAGTGCCATGTGCATATATGTTCACCACTCAACCTCATTATGATGTATAATTACAATGCACCAATAAAAGTATAATAAATGCAATTATAGAAAACATAAATAAAAGCTTTGGAGTTCAGTGTATACATTTCATGGATATGTAGGTCCAAGAATAGAATGCCCCTCACCCCTCCCATAATGCACTTGGTTTTGTACAGGATGTAAAATAGCAAAACAGAGGGAAGGAATGCCTCTGATGTCCATGGACATGGGAAATGATCCAGAATATGCTCCTATGAGTTATTGTACATAATCAGGACAATAAAAATTTAAAGATTTCTGTGTAACTTGTAGAATTCCAAGAATACTGGGAAAACCAATAGAAAACTGGGAAAAAGTTTGGTTAACATGACAATGTCACTACTTCCATATGCCCAGGATAATGGGAAAGTTCTAGATTTTGTAGAGTTGGCACAGACCTTTTGCATGAGGTGATATGAGATTACCAGATGCTCTTCACTCAGACAATATTAAGTACAGTCATCCCTTTGTATACCGAAATCAGCAGATGCTCAACTCCTCATACAGAATGGCATAGTATTTGCATGTAACCTGTGCATATCCAATATACTTTAAATTATCTCTAGATTACTTATAGTACCTAATTCAATGCAAATGCTATATAAATAGTTGCTATACTGTGTTGTCTAGGGAATAATGACAAGTTTAGTCTAGATGCAATTTTAAGAATATTTTCAATCTGCACTTGTGGAACCTGCAGATACAGAAGGCTGGCTGTACTTAACCATACACCAAATATTGTTCTAGGGCCTGAGGATAGAGCAGTTAGCAAAACAAGGTCTCTGCTCTCCTGGAATTTATAGTCTAGTGTGGAGACAGACAATAAATACAAAAACAAATGAGATCATTTTAGTGGTAAGTGCCTGAAGAAAGTAAAATAGGGCAATAGGCTAAGTGTAATTGAAGGTGAGAAAATTTATTAGGGGTAAAAGAAGAACTCCAAGGAGGTTACCTTTTATCTGCAGGACACACCAGAGGACAGTGCAGTGACAAAGATTTTTAAGTGCACAGGGTCCCAGAGGGGCCAGAATGTGCCCTGGGGAGGCAGGGGCGGAAGGGGAAGAGATGGATTCAGGTTATGTCCTGGAGCAAAGGCTTCTGCAATATTCCAGGCAAAAACCTACCAGTGGTTTAGAGTAGGTGTGGCAGAAACAGTGGTGGTAAGAGGATGGATCTGAACCCCTTAAAGGCAGGGCCTAGGACTTGTGGATGGATGGGATGTGGGGCAAAGAAAGGGAAGACAAATCTGTAGATGAATCAAGTGGGGGCAAAGATAGATGCTAGGTTCTGGCCAGAGTGGTTGGGAGTGCCGCTTTCTGAGATGGGAAAACTGGTGTGGTGGAGAGTTTGGGGGAGGCATGAGGAGCAGGTATTTGAAAATTCCATGTGCACAGTTTGAGGAATATGGACCCACTGTGGGGATGACCTGTCTCAACAGTCTTTATTCCTCTTTATGCTCTCTTAACTCAGAGTGCAGGGCATGCATGTTCTGTGTGCAGCCCTCCTCACTCCATGACAGACTTGGGTTTCTACAGGGTGCAATACAGCATGGGAGAGACAGGACCCGCTTTGCACTTGGGCATGTAGCTCCATTCTGTGGGAAGCTTAACATGATCTATCTATCTTAAGAGTTTTCCTTGACACTTTTTTTTTTCTGCAGTACTGGGGATTGAACGCAGGGGCGTTCTACCTCCACGCTACGCCCCCGGCCCTATTTTTTATACTTTATTTTGAAACCGGGTCTCACGAAGTTGCGGAGGGCCTCACTAGGTAGAGAGAGAGAGAGAGAGAGAGAGAGAGAGAGAGAGAGAGAGAGAGAAAGAAACGGAGAGAGAGAGAGAGAGAGAGAGAGAGAGCTGAGCTCCGGTCTCGGC